>APFE031572545.1:17637-38731 GCA_000404065.3 Pinus taeda | reverse complement strand
ATTTAATTCTTAACATGGAGTGGATATATAATATTTAAAAAATAGTAATAACAAAAAGAAATTTAATGTGGATGATAAATTAAATATTTCAATATGCATGATGAGTAAAAGATTTTATCATCAAATATATATAGATATAGAAAGAGGGAGAGAGTTATTATTCCATTAATAACTTCTTACTACTTCAAGATATAAGGGAGATTTGTAATTCCTTCAATGTTTAAAATGGAGTTGCCATGTAACATTTTTAAGAAATATTAATAAAAAACATAATTCAATATGTGTGTTTAAGCCCGAAGAGTGGGAATACCAGAAGGTCAGTGCTATGGGGTAAAATGCACGAGATGAAAACTACCCTTGAAAGTCTTCCCGGGACTTCTGACAGGCCGTAAGGTTATCTGCAAAAGGTACCTATTACACACATGTTCATCTATCTGACATATATTGACAGGATATGGAGAAAGGATCACCTTTGGTTCTTTCTAGATTCACTTGGGGATCTTCGTGCGGTAAGAAGAACTCCTCTTGACTGGCTCCAAGACGATTCCTGCACAAAAGAATGAAGCAAACCAATCACAACTTATACTTCTGACAATTAATGTAAGAATCCGTAACAAAAATGTATAAATGTGTAACTTATCTACTCAACACAACAAGCATCAGAATGAACAAATAAATGCACAATATCACCGACACTTCGAGTAGTGGAACATAACCACAATCCTATATTCAGAAGAGTGATTACAACAACTCTGTTGAATTAGCCTTCCTTATCCCTTCTTCCTCTCTCTCTCTCCTTCTTTCAGCTAGCTCCTTCAAGAATATGACAATATCACAACAACACCATGTACTATCCTTCTAAATGCTCTGACCACTGTGCAATAGCCCTCTCGTTGCTTAAATAGCAATTGAATTAGGGCTTCCCAACTCCACCTGTAGTTCATTTGGGTAAAAAACATGAACCTACCTCATTTACCAGCTTTTTCCCATTTTCCTTTGTTTCCGGAATAGAATTTCTCCAAATATCTTGATTTTTGGAGTTTCCCTGCTTTTCTTGCGCATTTTGAGGGAAATAATATCTAGATATTTAATGGCAGATTCATTGGCATAACCACTTGAGCATCGGTAAAGTTCACTAATGCTCCCCCTAGTCTAACAACATGAGTTAGCAGGTTGACTAACGCTCCTTTATGCTTGTAAACAAGCTTTATAAAGCAGGTTATCAGTGTACAGAGAGCGTTAGTGTGGATTCTAGGCCTGCAACTGTGGTCATTCTTTTAGTCATCTTGTCTTTCTCCTCTCAGTTGATTAGGAGGTCAATTTGTCCTATAACAGATGCCCCCTAAAGTATGAGATCAGAGGCAGAGACGATGGCTGAAATACTTTATGAAAATGCTGTAATTTCCTGTCAAAATCTTCGTAGAGAGAGAGAGAGAAGTTTCAGGCGATAAGGAAAACCTGGTACAACAAAAGTACATATATATGAACTGCTAAACTCATGTCCTGAGTCGGGCATTCCCATGCTTAGTAGCTATGTCAAAGTAAATTTCTCCTCAGAGATATAACAATGCTGGCCGCCAATATGGCATAGGGCGGATCCAGTGTCATAATAGATTATTCTGAAATGGTTGTCTTCAAAGAACAATATCGCAACTTGGGAGAGGAAACAAGGCTGAATGATGCAAGCCTCTACCTAAGGTCTTGATTCCTGCTTCACTGAACAACATAGATCGGTACATGTGATAAAATGAGTTGACATCGAACATGCGTGAAATCATATGATTACCAGCCAATAATGGAGACTGTTAACAGATGCGAGGAAGGCCACTGATAATGGTGATGGTCTCCAAGATGCACGATGAAAACTAGCGAGTGTGAAAGATTTTTTGTAGTCGAACACTCGTAGAATCGCTTAACCAGGAGCCAATGATTAAAACTCATGATCAAGCACAAGGTAAATAGCCACTAATGTTTGCAAGCAACAAGGCACTGAATGTGTTTCTAGCTTATCTTCCTAGATAGAGTGTTGAAGTCGATAGGAAGGAACCTATTGAAAGGTAGGCAATGACGTGTCCTACATCAGTCGACACAAAATCGGACAAGGATGATTTTTTTTTTTGAAGAATATTTTGAGCTTTTGGGTCTAAACAACGGAGGGCATGATGTAAGGATATGTAGGGTCAGTTGATCAAGGAAACAAGTAGGGACCCTTGAACAATAGAAGGCATGACAATGGTTTTAACCATATAGCACTAGACTCATGAACACTACAGAGTGTTTAAGATACAGAGATGCAATGGCATTAGGATATATATGCTAAAAACTCATAGGTTGGTAGGGTTCATATTGAGAGGCTATCAAAATGTTGGTTTATCTAAGGGAGTGCCATGTTCAAGCAAACTTTTGCTGCCAAACCACGCTTCAGGATACGTTTGTATTTCCACTTTTCCCCGCCTATGTTTTAATGAGTACAGACGGGTGAAATCATCGATCTTTTCATGTTTAGAGAGTTTGAAAAGGATCACAAAAAGAACGATTCTTTGCCTTATCTGATTAGTTTAATGAGTTCAAACAGGAAAACTCATCGATTTTTTCATCTTTTAAGAGTCTGAAAAAGTATCATAAAAAGAATGACTCTATATCTTGTTTGTGTATTTAAAGAGACTAGACAACTCGGTGATCGTTTCATCTTTAGAGAGTCTAAATAGATCATAAATAGAGACTCCATGGTGGTCCCTTTGTCATAGTTGTTAAACAGGTGCGACAAAAGGTTAATAGTATACTCCTATCAGTTACTTTTCTGTATTTAATCTACTGGACCCGGATAAAGAGAAACCTTTTTCCAATAGATGTTGACCTCATTTTGTTACGAGTATGAGGCGGCGAACTAAACTCGTGTTTTGTTGTGACATTTTAACGAGCTCAGTAACAAAAACTCAGGATTTTTCATTTTTTAACGAGCTTGAAAAAAGTACCTGAAAGAATGCTTGAGTCATCTTTAGCATGTTTAACGAGTAGCAAGACACAGCTCGGGATTTTTTCAGTTTAAAGAGTGAGAAAAAAGTGCCTAAAAAGGATGCTTTGTAGAGCATCGTTTGCATATGTTTAACGAGTGCAAAGGATGAAAAACTCGGGGATGTTTGTATTGTTTAAAGAGCGATAAAATATCCCAAAAAAGTGCTTTACAGGTTATGGTATATACGTTTAACGAGCTCTACCACAAAAACTCGGAGGTGTTTATATTTTTTAAAGAGGGATAAAATGTCTCCAAAAGTGCTCTATTTATCGTTGCATAGATTTAACGAGTGCAAGGACAAAATCTCGGGGATGTTTATATTTTTTAAAGAGAAATAAAATATCCCTAATAGTTCTCTAGAAAGTCTTGCATGCAGCTTTTACTACTTTTCATTCCTGAAGTACTTTCATAAAAAATAGTAAAAAAGCAGCAATTCTTATTATCTGGGTTCATGCATGATAAAAAATCATGTAGAATGGACTATTCCTCTTTAATGATTTAAAAAAAAAAATCATTTCTCTCATAGTTATATAAAGAAATGCTTTGAGCTTTCACATGCATCATTTTCACTAGTTTGAAGTTTGTGAGAGCTAGTTGGAGCTAAAGAGGAGTAGATTTTCCACGGACCATTGCAGGAGATCTGGGCAACCATTCAACGTGCCGTCAGTCCCAAGTGAGAGCTAAAACCTTGCTCTATGCTTTATTAAACCTTTTTTTATCAGTCTTGTGTGTGGAAATTTGCAGATCTGAGGTTCCCTAGAGCCATGTTTGCGCACTAACACCCTCCAGCAGGCCAGTAGGGAGCGTTAAACACTTTGTATGAGTCATGCGAGGGCATTAATCCTCCCTATGTAGCACTGGGAGGGGCGTTAAGGCAGTAGGGCACAATTGAAACCCTCATGCATGGATTCCTTAAGTGATTTTGCCCCATTTTAACTGATTTTAAGGTTATTTTGTGCAGGTTTTGAGCTAAAATGACTCACCTATGGAGAGAACGGGCCCATGACAATGACGAATTGCTGATGCAAAATGATCCAACTTGCATACTTTCATTGTGCTGCTGTGGTTTGTTGAACTATGCAAGGCTAGAGCTGATGAAAGGATAGGAGGAGCTACTGAGATGGATCATACAACACTGGGATGAACACGAGCAAGTGTTTAGGATTGGAGATCAAGAGCTGGCAATTGACCGGGATGACATTTACTTTTTGACTGGTTTGTCATGATGTGGGGCACATGCAAACCTTCTGGTGGCAGGTCAGATCCACGATCTACTTCAGAGCTGGTAGATATCTACTACATCCCTAGGAGTGGATTAGTAAACAACAGAGTCCCGATAGAGAGGATTCGATCTCAGTCTATGAGGACAGTTTTATGGTTGATTGTGCGTTTGGCGGGGTCTAAAAGTCCCCACGTAGCAAAAAAGGCCCAATTGTTGCTTTCCATTGACTGTGTCCAGCCCCAAATGTTCAATTGGTGTGAAGCAGCGCTTTTCCAGTTGAAAGCTGAATTGACAGCATGCAAGCCTCATACCCAACACAATTTCAGGTATGGTACTATCATAGTCTCATTTATCCTTGAGAGGGTACTTGTCATGCGCCCACGGGTGAGCTTAGGTCCCTTTGATCCGAGGGAGCCGAGGCAGGGTCGTTGGTCATCACTTGATCCTCGCATAGGAGGAGGACCACTCCGGCACTTCTTTGACGAAGACTTCTTCCAGTGGCTTCATAGCCAGATTGTGATTGTTGATGACTATGCCTATGAAGGCATGGACTTTACCGGTGACCCAGACTTGATGCTACCGCCCGGGACCAACTGGGGTCCTCAAGGTGAGAATAATGTTGATAGTACTTAAGTATTTTTGTACTTTTGAATTTATATGTAATGTTTTTTAACGATGATATCAGCACTGACATGAAACTTTTATGATTTAACACAGACGCGGCACCAATACGACCTGCAAGCCAACCTCGCTATGTGCGATGAGGCGGCCAACTATATGCTGGAGGGGGTGATGCCAACAGTCTCCGCGAGGTTCTGAGGAACCTAGAGGGTTTGACTATGGGTGTCCCTCCCCTTCCTATTAGGGAGATTCCAGCTCATATGCAGCGATACACCATTGGTGTACCTGAGTAGTTTCTGGTTCCTCTTCGGAGGGTAGTTAGAGTTGTTTTAGCTTTTCTGGAGCAATAGGCTCATTGTAGCAGGTGTTCTGGCATAGCCATATGAGCGTTTATAGCCAGGATTTGAGCCATTTTGTACTTAACTCATCCAAGTTTTGGAATATTTTTGATGTAAAAAACTGGATTTTGATCTATATATATATACAAATATTTTTGGTATTTTTGGTGGTGTAATTGTGTTTTAAAAAGGTTTTTTGTGACAAATTTTTAACTTTAGTAAATGCTTTTACTTCTCATGCATGCTTATTATAACAAATGTGACAAATGTCAATCTAATACATAGTTAGCTAACGAATCAGCAACAGTATTTAATTCTCGAGGAACATGCTCATATTTGATTGTTTCAAATCGGTGTTCCAAGAGGCGTACCCTTAGATAGTTATGTAACAAGGTTGGATTGCGGACGTGATAATGATTGATCAATTGCATAATGACTAGCCGGGAGTTTAACCTGACCACCATATTGGAGATGCCCCTTGATGACGCTTCCGTGAGAAGCGAAACGACGGACATGTACTCAGCAATATTGTTGGTGGCAGTACCAAGAAAGACTCCCCCGGAGCAAAATAGTTCCGACTCGGGTGTATAGATGACCCAAGCAGCTGATGCAATGTGCCGTGTGTGATGACTGGCAGCATCCGCGTATCCTACGTATGCTAGGGGCAACGACGACATTAACATTGCGAACAGAATGTATGAGACAAGTACTCCACTAAATAACAAAAACAATCCAATCACATCAAAAAGGGGATGCAAAACTTATGAATACATAAAATTACAAAGTACCTACCTAGCATGACACTAGGAAGAATACTTTTTCAGGTAGAGCCCGTATGTGGGCTCCTTGAGTGGGTTTTCATCCCAGTCCTATAGTTCATGTGCCCCTGAGGGGAGGACTTTAGTTATGACATAGGGACCTAACCAAATGGGTTGAAGCGTGCATGCCTCCAAAAGATTATCTTTTGGATGATAGAGTGATACAAAGTCACACTCTTAGAAAGAAGAAAACCTAATCGCTTGTGCAAATCGGGCTCGTACTCGCTCCTTGTGAGCTGCGAGTGCTAAATCAACAGCTCTACGGGTTTTATCTAGTTGTTTGAGGTATAGTAGGCGTTTTTCTTCGGTCGTGGGGCCGGGCATGGGTTCAACAACTATACATTTTGCCTTGTTGTAAATTTGGATCTCATGCGCGACAAACGACGAGTTAAATTCGGGCATTTACTCCTGAGATCAAACAAATTCTTCATGGAATTCCTCATGTAGGAAGGTGGAGTTTGCAATTTCCTCAAGACTATAATCTGCGCTTATTTGGGAGTCTTCCATGGTGCCTGTCGTGACGGAACCATTTATGGGTAATGACCTGGAAGTGTCGTCCATATTTTCATCCACCCCAAGAGTTTGAATGCTTGTATAGGGTGGGGAAATGATTTCGTTTGTGTGAGAGGACAGGAGTTGAAGTGGCATCATGTTCGAATCAGATGTCGAACCCCGAATATGCCATTCCTCCCAATATTGCTCTCCAAAACTCATGATTTCTCTAATGGCTTCGTCCATTGAGGGGAGTTGATCACATGGATCTAAAGGAAGAGCGGTTATGGGAAGGGAGGTGGTACTTGAGCGGAGATGTGGATGCTGATTGAATGCTTTGGTAGGCTGATTCAGCTGATGACAATGGCATCTGGTCTCTGAATGTGTCAAGGTTTGAAGGCACCGTTAGGATATAGGGATTAGTTAGTTAATGAGGAATTGATGAAAGCATGTTGACCGATGGTGGAACCTGTGGCGACGGAAGAGGAAAACAACCCATCAGGGAGGAAGCCTTCAATAGACCAGTACCGATACTGACAAAACTATCAGTTACACCTCCTACTAGGGGTACGGAGCCATTTGGTAATGGTGAATAAACAAAGGTGCAGAAAGACAAGTGATCCACTGTTACAATCTTTCCATCCAATGGAAATAGGATGATACGAAAGACAGTGGATACGACGGTCATCATGGCATATGTCCAACTGTGACCTAGCAACATATTATAGTCGAGTTTTCGATCTACGACTTCTACATCCACCGTTACTGTTTTCCCAGCCAAAGTGATGGGAAAACTAGCTAAGTATCTTTTTGGGACAAAGGTGTGGCTGTCGGAAGCTTTAAGGGAGTTCGACAGCGGTGTGAGGGTTGGGGAACCCAAGGCGAGCTAATATGAAGCCGACATGACGCAGGTTGAAGCACCTTCGTCGATGACAATTCGGTGTATACCTTTTTCTTTCGAAGTGATATGCACCTGAAATGCAAGCTGGTGGGAAAGGGGAGGTTTACACTTGTCCATGTCAAAAATGGAAAGCATGGAATCTGCAAGGTCAATACCCTCGATAGCCAAAATCAAAGCTTTCCTTTGGCTGGGGCATGTTTGTAATACTTCGAGTGACGACATAGCTGATGATGCTTGTGCCAAATCCTCTTCGATGTTGTAGTGTTGGGCGGCACGTGCAGATGTGTTGTGCATTGTACGTCGAAGTGCCCCCTTGAGGGGTCAAATTACAAGATCCTCAACCGACCTTTCGATTCACAAATTGTTGGGTAGTGATGGGTTTGGACCTGTGGATGAGTCTGTTGCCGGAGCGACCGGAGCTTCATATGATTTGGCTCTGGTTGTTAGTTCTACTGTTTCAAATGTGTAAACGATAGAAATTCCTTCACCAGCTGAAGGTTGTTGCGAACCATCACTGCCCCCTGACGTGGGTGGCATTTGGTTGGCAACGAGATGTTGCTACTGTTTATTAGGGAAGGGATTTCTAAGGACCACAGGTGCCTTACCAGAATGTTTCTTGGCAAGGTAATGCATGCATTCTTGAAGACGCGGACAACGCCAGGTTACGTGATCTTCAAGGCAGAGTTTGTACAAATAGTTGGTGCCTTTATCGTTTTCTGTATCAATAGGTGTAGCGACCTTCTGTTTCGGGTTGGGCTACTTAGATGATTGCTCCTCAGAAGGAGCGGTCTTGTTCTGTTTCTTCTTGTTCTTGCTACTGGATTTCTGTGTAGACTGCATAGAGTTAATCGCAGTGGCATGAAGAGTAGTCGTTTTGGTAGAGGGGTCCACTGCCAACTTGGTAACGGGCCCACTAAGTTGTTTTATAGCACTCGTGGAGGTTGCATCGACGATCCCGTCGGCATGCGCTCCAGGGTGCTGAGTGGTGGGAGGATTGGGGTTATCGGGAGCATAGGGGATAATGTCGTAGAAAGTGCCAGACTGTGAATAGATCAAATCTAAATGATGGGAATGACGTATGGATTGGTCCTCTATGACTGCACCACCTAGAGCGACATCTCTAGCGATTTGTGGGAGTAACGACTTACAGAACCAGTCTGTTAAGAGAAAATCAGGGATGCAGACTTTGACTAACTTCTGCCTGCGTCTCCATTCATGGATATGATCGAAGATGTGGGTGGAGGTATCTTGATGAAATGAAGTGAGGAGTTTTGTCCCTGTCTCATAATGGATAGGTAACTAAAAGTGCTTTAGAAACTCCATTGCTAAAGCGTCAAAGGTATTCAATGACGCACATGGTAACTCAATATACCACTTTACAACATTGCCAGTGAGGGTGCGGGGAAAAAGACGCAACCGGACACTGTCATCCACCATGGAGTTAGAAACACACCATAGATGGTAGGTGGTGATGTGAGTGCCTGGATCCTTCCCTTGTTTTCCGTCGAACTTACGAATATCCGCCGGTATTTTATGCGAGATCGGTGGCCATTGTAGGTTATGGTAGATGGGGTCGTTAGTCAACTTGTATAAGTTGGGGATATCCAATGTTGCCAAAAAAGGAAAATTGTTGGGTGCCCCTGACTCAAACCATTGTGATGATGGATGACCTAAGGAGCTCTACGCTCCTCGCATCGTTTAGTTCCCCATGTTGTACATGGGCTGTGAGGTGTAACAATTGCTTTACGGTATGGTGTTGTAAAGTGGATTACCATGAGGGTTTTGATATTGGGGTATGAAGTTGCCCCCAGTATAAGCGGTGCCCCCTTGACTCATCTGAGCTTGTGAGTAGGGTGCCCCCATGGTTTGGGTGTGAATCCATTGTGGATTCCCAACCGACACTGAACTGACCATATGGCTTTGATTGTAAGAGGGAAAATTCATGTCAATCAGCGACTGTCCATGCATGCCTGAGAACAGCGGGGGAACTGTGACATTCCCCGCCACCATGTGCATGTTGGGAACCGCCCCAGATATCTGAATCTGGGTGTTAGAACCATACATTGGCAGCCGACCTTGGTTTTGGTAAACTGGGACCACGCCCATAGTGCCACATTGAGTGTTATATGGAGCACTGTATGTGGCACTAGTCGAAGGTATGCTTTGGCGCACCATAGGAGTGGAACTTGGCATCTGTTGGGTTCCGCTGATAGAGGGTGTTATGTGAGTTGTAGTACCTGGGAGAAACGGGATTGCGGGGTTCCAGATTGCCAGTTTTGTGGTCACCGTCGACTGGGGAAGTGGTAGAGGACTCACAGTGTCTCTATAATTCCACAACCCTTGAGGTGTCGACTGAATAGATGGGAGAGTTCCTCCCAGTGAAGAGTGAAGTATTGGTACAACAGGATCAATAACAGGATCTGACAAATTTGTAAGAGGAGCGTTGAAATGAGGAAGAAATCCTTCCGTAAAGAAATCCTCTGGCAAATCAAAATTGTCGGTCGTCCAGAACGATTCCGTGTGCGATTTAGGAAACTAATTCCTTGAAGATGAGGAATCCGAGTCAGTGGACCTCGGCAGATCCTCCACAGTGAGTGGAGGAAGTCGTAACAACCGTCTAAATTGACGGTGAGGGCCAGATGTAACCACAATGACTGGTAAATTTTATCAGATAAATTTTAAGGTGATATTCTTTAAGTCTAAAAAATGATAGCACTCAAGTACCTAAAAAGAAAAAATACACTAAAAATGACAATCAACAAACAAAGTGAAATTACCTTATCTGATAAACATTGTTTACTGGAGATGAAACCCAGTTTCTCAATGAGTAATAGAGAAGGATGGCCAAATGTACGTTTACGGTTACTTTTGATCTTCGCCCAAACCTTAGATTGAGGTGCCAAGTACTCTCGTGAAGCCGAGCACCCTCCCAAAAAATGAAGACATAGTAGGTTCGTCCGTTTGAGGTACCAGGACAGCCCGTCCCAGTCACCTTAGGTAAGTACCTAGAAGTATTGGCCACTAAAGATACCTCAAATCACAGACATTACCAGGGGGGACATAGTCATAGACAGCACGCTGTGTGGGCAGGATACTTGAGTCCCCGACTCAGTTCCGAAATCCCCAAAGGGACCCCCGTTACACAGAATGCCCAAAGGAGTTGTAAAGAAGGCGAGCTACCTTCGATTACAATCAGATGTTGTCTCATATTTCGCTCCAGTATGAGTGGAGTGGTCCTGGTAATATGAGTGCAGAAGGATTTTTCACTCTTTAACGACACTAGTTTGATTTGCAACCTTGGGTAGTTGACTCACTCTCTCATCCCAAGGTCCCAACCTATCTAATGTTGGTTTGCTCTAAAAAAGAGTATCTGATTGATTTTAGGGTAAATTTTAGTGTACTTTCTTATTTTTCTTCGAAGGGGGTGTTGACGTATGAATATGTTGAGACTCTTGACTCGATAAACCATGTAGAACTATGCTTTGAAAAAAAAATTCAATTTCTTATGCAAACAAGTCTTATTCTACACATGTATAATTTCACATATTCATGTATTTTCCAGTGCATCTAAAGTCATTTCAACACTTTTCATAACCGAAAGTTCCTTTTCTCAATATTCCTTAACAACTATTGAACCAAAACAAAGCAGCCTACAACTATTTCGATAGAAGGAGATGTACAGTTTATTAGCTTTTCTTTCAACAAAAATTTCTTTTATGAGAGAAAAAATAAAGGATTTTCTTAAAAATTAAATTTTAAGACACCGAATTTGTTAGCATGATACTGTTGCAAATCATTATTTAACCCTTGGGACAAGTTTCCCCCCCTTTTGGTCCACAAGATCTCTTGGAAAACATGGAAATGGGTCACTAACACTCTATCTATGTGTAAACAGAGATTTAGTTTGGCCACTAACGCTCCTTGTGCATAGTCAAAGAGCTTTATAAAGCTCTGTTTAGACCAGCAACCTGCATTAGTGAGGGAAAGAGCTCAAAAAGTGGGCTTTTGGGATCAGTTTCAGAAGAGAAATCAACTTTGCAGGATGCAACAAACTAGATGGTGGATTAGAGAAGGATATGAAGAAGTGGGAAGCTCATATAAGAGAGAAGAGATCTAAGAGGAGTCTGGATAACCGGGAACTAAATGTATAGTCCCCAGCAGAGTCGCCAGTTCTGCTATGGGGTAAAATGCACGGGATGAAAACTACCCTTGAAAGTCTTCCCGGGACTTCTGACAGACCGTAAGGTTATCTGCAAAAAGTACCTGTTACACACATGTTCATCTATCTGACATATATTGACAGGATATGGAGAAAGGATCACCTTTGGTTCTTTCTAGATTCGCTTGGGGATCTTCGTGTGGTAAGAAGAACTCCTCCTAAACGGCTCCAAGATGATTCCTGCAAAAAAGAACGAAGAAAACCAATCACAGCATATACTTCTGGCAATTAATGTAAGAATCTGTAACAAACATGTATAAATGTGTAACTTATCTACTCAACATAACAAGCATCGGAATGAAAAAATAAATGCACAATATCACCAACACTTTGAGTAGTGGAACACAACCAGAGTCCTATATTCAAAAGAGTGATTACAACAACCCTATTGAATCATCCTTCCTTATCCCTTCTTCCTCTCTCTCTCTCCTTCTTTCAGCTAGCTCCTTCAAGAATATGACAATATCACAACAGCACCATGTACTATCCTTCTAAATGCTCTGACCATTATGCAATGGCCCTCTCGTTGCTTAAATATCAATCGAATTAGGGCTTCCCAACTCCACCTGTAGTTCATTTGGGTAAAAACCATGAACCTGCCTTGTTTACTAGCTTTTTCCCATTTGCCTCTGTTTCCGGAATAGAAATTCTCCAAATATCTTGATTTTTGGAGTTTCCCTGCTTTTTCTTGCGCATTTTTAGGGAAATAATATCTAGATATTTAATGATAGATTCATTGGCATAACCACTTGAGCATCACTAAAGTTCACTAACGCTCCCCCTAATCTAACAGCATGAGTTAGCAGGTTTACTAACGCTCCTTTATGCTTGTAAACAAGCTTTATAAAGTAGGTTATCAGTGTACATAGAGTGTTAGTGTGGATTCTGGGCTTGCAACTGTGGTCATTCTTTCAGTCATCTTGTCTTTCTCCTCTAAGTTGATTAGGAGGTAAATTTGTCCTATAACAATCAGAACCCCGTAACTTTTTCTTAAATGAATTTCTTAAAAGTATTGGGATTGAGGGCTTCAAGAATTAGTTTGGTAGCAAGTCACTCAAGGCATCAAACCATTTACAAAGGAAATCACTTGCAAAACCAAGTATTGAGGGACCCGTTCTCTCTCCTCTAACATGAGAGGTGGTAGCATATTATTGGCCCGAGATGATGTCAACATGACATAATGTTGGACACATGGAAAACAATTTTGGTGTTTTTGGGTATCCAAAAGGCCCATATATTGGTGACACATGGACCTCTCACAGGGTGATACGTGGCATGGATGACATAAGCATGATGTCACCCTATTAGTGAGCATACCTTGAAGGTTGGAAATCCCGTAACTATTTGTTAATTCTAAAACGAACATCGTGGTTGCTAGGAGCAGGGAACATTAGAAGAGAAAACCCGAAAGTTGGAACCCTCATAACCTTTTGTTAAAATGATTTTATGGAAGCATCAAAATAGGGATATTTGGGCCTTAGTGTCAGGATGTTGATTTTGGAATTAACGAAGACCAAAGGTGCAGAAGTTTATAAAGTAAAATAAGCTCTTAGAGGCTTTAGAAGTAGTGGCAACACATATCATCCCAACAAGATTTGGATTGGCCAATGCATATAATGGATGGTCCCACCTTGGCACATAATCCCAAATGAGAAGGATGAAGGCTAAGAATAATCCCAAGTCATGTTTTTGTGTGACCAAGGGGGAAAAAGGTTATAAAGGGAATTTATCCCCCACGGGCCAGCAAAGAGATATAGCGCCCAGAGGCCTAGATGAAGGTCACAACATCTTGTCCTATGGTGGAAGAGTAGGATAGAGGGCCAAAAAAGAAATATCTAAAGGCATTTTGACAAATCTAGTAGTAGTGTTTGTTAAAATACCTTTGGGCCTATAGTAAAGTGCATTAGGGGCAGATGCATGGTGTGACAAGTCAGCAACTTTTGGGCACTATGTGCTATATTTAGCATATACACCAACTTGGCTATTCACCAAAAGTTGGGTATGCAAGCATGGATGGGTTGACATTTGGTTAAGAGCATAGCGCCTTTGAGCATTAGGATGATTCAACAACTTTGGAGAGAATTTATCCATATTTGGCGGGTATGCCATAATTGGCCGTAACTATAGCTAGCTTAGAAAAACCCTAGGATATCCAAGTAAATGTGTGAAGAATAGTTGGTCGCTGGAATAATGATGACTGCAGAAACCCATGGGATGGGAACACTCATGTGCCCATCCTCATATTTAATGAGGAAACAATGAGTGAGTAAACGAAGCCTATTCCTAGTGATTAATGAAGTTGTGTCTATGCATCAAATGTAATATCAAGTTGGAGAGCCATGCAGAAGTACACTCTGATAGTGTGAATGGCACATAAATGGTTGACAGGGACAACATTGATCATTTTGTTTCAGTGAAACAAAACCCAAGATTGCAATTGAGCAAAGTGGGGGAAGCAACATTGTTTCCAGTGAGCTGAGTGGAGAGTTCAGAGTGTGTGCACACTGCTAAGAAGAGTCTGAGAGTGTCTATGAAAAATTAGAGGGCCAAAAGTAGATAAATTTGTGTGAGAGTATATGTTGTTTTAGAGTGGACATAATGCAGTGAGGGATGTATATTAGTGAATGTTGTTGAGCAAAACATTGGGTTGCTGCAGAGTGAGCATAGGAAAAAGAATGTTGTGGGACAAAGGTAAAGGTTAACAAAGAGCTGAAATCAAGCAGAGTGGATACCAAGTACAAAGAACATAATTTCCTTATTGAGTGTGGATTGGATCTTGCATACAGGAAGTTCGTGCTTCCATCTCTAGTGGGTGTCTGAGGAAGGCTTGGGGGGTTGGTGCCTCCTACAAGTTGGTGATTGCAACAAATCCATGAAGTTGGTGCTTAAGATGGTGCTTTAGGTAAGTTGATCATGTGTCTACAAAATAAGGGGGTTGGTGTTTCCTGTGAGTGGTGGCTCACAAACAATTTGATATAATAGAGTAGAAGCTATTTTTTACATCAAATAACAAATAAGCTTTGATGTAAAATTTTGTGTCTCATTTGTTTGTTGCTCATGATGTGTATGCTTGTGTTGATTCATATGGTTCTTGGTATGATATGTTAATGGTTGCAGAGACAGTGATTTCCATGTTTGAATGATAAACTTTAAATTGGCATAAAAATTTTAAATTAGCCTTAATATTGATTCACCCCCCAGTATTAACATTGTTTCCAACAAATGGGTGGAATTAACCTACATGAAATATTATAAAATATTTTTAATAGCATTCTAAAATCAAAGTTGAGATTTATATCTAAAGTAGTTATGCATTTTTTCCCCTTTTAATTAAATGGATTAATGAAAAAAAATGGCATATGAAATGTGTTATGGATTTAGCCTATTTACATATTAGGCTATGGTATTGGAATAACCCTTGGCAATAGAAGTGTTCCTCTAAAGCCAACATTTGGCTTTGATACCAAATGAAGAAATTAACTAGAGAGATATTAAATTACTGAGATAAAAATATTAAAAATATATCACATCAACAAAAAACATATTAAAAATATACACACAATAATTTCCTTCGGGAAACCCCAACTCTGGGGAAAATCCCACCCCAATGAAATTTCACTAATACTATGGCCAAAACCCTAGCCAAGCCGACCAAGTGAGCCTTCACCGCTCACTTCCCCTGGCCTTATTACAAACAAGTCTTCCCAACCTTTTGTAGGATCCATTACATACAATACCATGGGTACAGTATACCATGTGCCCAAAACCACCACATTTTAACCTTCTCAAATTTGACTATATACCTAAGTCAATTTTACCTAACATCCCCCCTTAAAATGACTTGGGGTTCCTTTACTAAACCAATCCAACCTTGAAAAGTGACTCAATCCAACCTCTTTCACTCTAGACCTTACCCCCCTCAAAGTTTATAGTGGGTTATATGTTAACCATACATTCCCCCTATCACCTAGGTATAACCCAAACTTTACCAGTGATTACGCAGAGGTATGTATACCTTACTAGGTCTTACGACAGAATGGCCATTTACATATAATAAAATATTGTTAACCCATTAGAATAATTAAAAAAAAAAATGTTAATTTTTTTTTGGTTCATTGTTGCTCTCGTTTTTTCATCCCCTCACTTGATGCTTTCCTCTTCATATCTAGCTTCAGTGTAACCTTCACACGGTTCCCATCTCTGTAATTCAATCCTCAGCGCATCCTGCTACCATCGTTCCAACATATACATGTGTTTCTCTTGAAGAAACGGCACATGTCCAGGGCATTGCCTCATCTAGTCTCGACATTTGCATGGTTCAACTTGATATTTGATCTTCGTCATATATTCCATTAATAGTTCCCTGCACAATATTCTGATGAATGCCTTAATCCTTGCTATGCTCCACTGCTGCTACATACTATCACCTCCATGCTAGGTAATGAATCCATTTTTCCTTCTACAATCCATGGATCTTATTAGTTGATATAACAAAATACCATAGAATTTGAATATAGGATAATAAATCCATCATTTGAACCATATAGAGTTGTGAGCTCATTGCTTTGTTGTGACACCGGATTTGTGAAATTGTAAAGGATGTAACCTATTTCATAGCCATGGCTTGTTATCAAATGTTGTACGAGTTTCTTTTACAGTGAGATCCACATCTTCTTATCTAGCTTTTGATAGAATCAATATCACTTCCCTTATTAAAGGATCCAATGTCTCAAACTAAATCAACAAAATCTTCATTCATCAAAAAATTGTATTTACTATCATCAAGGGACGAACAATACACATTTGATTCAAACGAAAGGCAAGCCATGTAGGAAAAAATATTTCAAATTCAATGTAATTCAAATGGAACCTCAGTCTCCTATACCCCTCTCAAAACTATGATGGCACATGACGAGCTTGCATGGTCTAGTTCCCAACCTTTTAAAAAACCAATGGACAACTTAGCGACTGCTACCCATGATGCTTCTCATGTTTTCCAGGAATTGACTGTATAGAAATTCAGCCCGTACAATTTCACCGAACACTTTCTTCATACTGAAAATGGCCATATATATGACATCATAATCATGACTTCTGGTTTCTCCATGAAACTATGGATTAATTCCACTCTTCCTTAGCCATTCTCTTTGGGAAGGGCATGATAAATTTCCACAACACATTTTTCAATTGTAAAGTGATTCTCTTTCTTTGCATGGCACAAACGCCATACAACATCAATTACACAATTAGGGATCACAAAGACTCCATTTTTTTTTATGAAATTGGGCTCTCTTGCAATGTCCAGATAATCCATGCCACCTTGAATGTAGGTAGAAACCACTAGCTCGTTCGTTCTCCAATGATGGTGCAGTGGCCCATCTGAGCATCTTTGGAACCTTATTCTTGTTGTGCACAATTGTTACACAACATTTCTTCACTATCCCTGTACTCCCCGTTCCTTGATCCTGGAGGACCTCTACATTGAACCCTACATGCTTTCCCTTCATGAATAAACTCCCATTGTGTCCCTCTTCATGAGCAGAACAATTCCCTTTTGCAAAATTTCCCCAAAATCTTCTTCTTCTTTTTTCTAGTTTACGAGATTGACACTAATG
Organism: Pinus taeda; assembly: GCA_000404065.3. Lineage (NCBI taxonomy): Eukaryota > Viridiplantae > Streptophyta > Pinopsida > Pinales > Pinaceae > Pinus > Pinus taeda. The sequence continues at coordinate 21,489 of APFE031572545.1, read as the reverse complement.
GCCCTTGTCCTCCTCCAACCGATATGCAGGGATTAAAATTGTCCCTAGTGCCAAGCCGAGCGACTGATCTTTGTTCCATTCACATTGGTCCTCTTATGGAAAGTTTTTTAAATAAGGATCTGAAGCTTCCAGCTCTAGAAGATTCGTAACAGAAGTTTGGTAAATGGTTTGGCTGGATGGGGTCGAGGACATTAGTTTGGGCTCCTTTCCCTTATAAGTATGGAACTAACTCAAGAGATAAGACCTTCTCCCATGAGAAGAGGATCCATCTCCCATCCATTCATGCTATATAAACCTCCCTTTTTCCCAAGCACAAGCTAGTTTTAATGTTGGTGTGATAGTGTTAATTAAGTTTGGAGTAAGCAGCAAGTTATTCATAGTTGTAGCTCTCTAGTTGTGGGAGGGAGAAGTGTGAATTTGGTTTAGTGTGAAGCCTAAAGGGAAGAGCCTTAAAACTATCATTATTGAGGCCATCATGGAATGTTAGTAGAAGTGTGTGGGAACTCGTTTTGTCGGAGGAGAACGACAACATCAAGACAATGGTTGTAATCTCTTCTTAATTCAATATATATGCAACTATCGATTGATTTCCTACATGATGTGTCATCTTACATGTTCATGGCTTAATGTTTCTTCACTTGTTAAGTAGGTTGAATTACAATTTTTCTATTATCACCGTTGTGTTTTGTTGTTGTTTACTTGTTTCAGCTATTTGAAGAAGGAAACGAGAGATAGTTGGAGCGAGCAAGCAAGGACATTGATCCAAATTGGATCCTAAAGAACTCTCTAAGTTTTCAAAACTCTGTAAAATTCATGCCAAAGTTTCAAAGAATTACAAAGGTCTAGCTTATCAGAAATATCCTCTAAACAGTTGCAATTTGTGAGCAATGTGTAGCAACAAGGACCCTTGTTCAAGCGTGCAGACCGTTGGCCCATGGTAACATGCGTTGTCACGAATTGGCAAAACGGGAGGTCTTTTTGAGAAACAGTGAGGTTTATGATATGCAACTAGCGACAACTCGCTAATTGCGTATTGCTGGGAAAACCCCTCAAATATGGAAAAACCCCGAGCAACCCGGCCCCGAAAAGTCAAAAATCGTAAGGATATCACGTCAATTCCATCAGAGACGGGTCCCACACAAAAATCAGCAGGATATCGAAAGGGATTCGAGCGGTAAGCAGTTTCAACTGAGTCCCGCCCGATGCCACAGACTGGGTGCCACGCATCCAACATAAGAGGGAGAAAACCGCTAACATTAGATGGGTAAATGTCATGCTACTTACCCGCCCGATATGGACGAAGACCGTAGGATATGGAGGCTCCAGATTGACGACGGAAATACAATCCGACGGATGACCGGATTCAACGAGGTAAACAGGTTGAGTTGTATAAATTTTGTATTCCAACATGAACAATGAGTTGGAAGAAGAATCATGTTCGTAGGCAATCTGGGAGTTAAACAGAAATAATGACCGTTTAAACATTTCCAAGAGAACTGACACTCAGTTCGTTATGAAACAGGTGGCCACTTCCCTGTGAAGCATTACACTGTGATGATGACGCATAACAGGGGAATTCAAACAGACAGAGGCAAAAGAACCAGAACCCCGGGAAGCAGAAACGAATAGTTAGAAAGCAAATTGGCTTTAAATCCACAAACTGATAGAGAAGAAGAAGAGTTAGTTAGACGCAAAAAGTCGAGAGCAGAGAGAAGAAGTCGAGCTGACCTGTAGAGAAAAGGTAGCATCGAGATAGATCTAGAGAGAGTCAGAGAGTTTGTGTACTTTAGAGAAGGCTTGAAGCGAATTCGTCTGTATATGCCTGTTTTGTATGAGTCTCAGATTGGGCTCATACTATTGTGACCAGTAGAGGTCGTGTTTCAGTAAGGAGAGTCTGTGTACTCCAGAGAATTGGGGAATCCAAGTCCAGTCCTACTGATTTATATCTGTTAGGTGAGACTCAAATTGAGCTCACTGTTGTAAAAACTCCACTTTGAAAACATAATAGAGAGGCCACCACTGAAGACTGGACCAGGAGATGTAGCCCAGGCGTGTGGGGTGAACTCCTTATTAAACTTGTTGTGTTTACATGTTTTCCTGTTATGTTTTCTATAACTGCTTCAGTGTCTATGTATTTCACAATCCTATCGATCTGTTTCATAAAGTAACATAGGCACATCCATGCACATGAGTCTGTAAGACCTTTAATTGTCTTGTCGTGGATAAATTCTAGATCAAGTGGTATCAGAGCTCTAGGTTACTAAGGTTAGACAAGCTTATGCTGGATTTTGTTGTTGAATGCTAACTAGATCAAAGCTTAAATTAGGAGGAGATTTGGTTGAAGCTAACCCAAAAATTGGAAAAGTCTATCCGAAGGGGAAAATGTCAGAAGAAAACCCCTTGGAATCAGACTCCCAGCTCATGGATGGTTTCCTGACCATGAAAGCCATGGTAGAAGAAATGTATAGAGAATTTAAGAAGCGTAGAGATGAATATTCAAACTCCAAACAAGATAAAGGAGTAGAAGAATCTCTCCTCCATGACCACTCTAAAGGCAAAGGGAAAGAAGAAAAACTTCCCACACCTCCTAGTAGCCCTCAAAATAAAAAGAAAACATCTTTGATTAAATTAGATGTTAAATTTGATTTGTTGATATATGATGGAGAGTTGAATGCAGAGAAGCTGGATAATTGGATTAGACATATTGATGTATATTGCAGAGTGTATAGCATCGATTTATACAAGATTAAGATTCAACTGGACAACCTACGCCTTGGAGGCACTGCCTTGGTATGGTGGGAAGGCAGGACACAAGCTGACATGAAAAAGCATGGTAAAATTCTTTCTGTCTGGAGTGAATTTGTTTCTGCAATTAAAAAGCAATTCTATCTACTAGCCTATATGTAGCAAGCCATGATGAGCTGGCAAACTCTTCGCCAATTAAAAGGGAAAAGTGTACAAGGCTACACTCAAGAATTTAGGAAAAGAGCTTTGATTAAAGGATTTTCTTTAGACTCACCTGAAACTCTATTAAAGTATATAGGTGGTCTACAGAGCTACTTAAGGCACACTATTCTCATGTTTAATCCTGTTAACACCCAGGTTGTTCCCTATGACTCCCAAGGGAATACGGCCGGGGTAACCACTAACCAATCTTTAGATTACAGCTTCTAGCCCAACTGTAATCAGAGAGGGCTCTCTCTGTAAGGTTTGTCTCTGTTCTATGGAGATTTTAGGCTAGTTATGAAGTAAGGGTTTGTTTGTTTTATGTTTTGGTTGGGAGGATGTTTTTCTGATAGTTTTAAAATGTTCTCTGCAGGTGAATTAATCCATTGGGCAATGGAGTCTATGGCTGTTGGTTTCCTGAAATCCTGAGTTTGGTGCAGCTGGAATTACAGGGCCTTTATATATTTCATGAAACAAACTGTAGATTGTGATAATGAAGTGTGAACAACTAGTGAAAAGCAGTTAAGAATTCTTCACTAAGCTGGGATGTGAGAAAGGGATGTATTTCTCAGGAGCAAAACTTGAATTCCTGAAACAATAGATCACTATGATGATATAGTGTGAAAGGTAGCAATTAAGAATTACACTTTCATTACCATAACTGAAGAAAACATTTATAATAGCTTAGATTGAGTTCAGGGTAATCTGTGATTAAATCCTGAGACTATTTTTTTTCCTTGCTATTAGATATTTAAAACATGGGAAACATGAATGATATATGAAAGATAACAAACATATAACAAATAGTAACAAGAGAAACTTATTGAGTCATGAGATACGCAGGAATCCTGCAACATTCAGCCATACACCAGCAAGACATCAAGAGACACAGAGCTTTGGAAATTC
>APFE031572542.1:4812-22277 GCA_000404065.3 Pinus taeda | reverse complement strand
CTAGTAAAAGATCTTATTGTGGGGGGTGTAGTCTTGTTGAGTTGATTCTTGTTATATGGTACTGATGTGAAATACAACATAAACCAATCGGTAAAGACAATGTAAACTATGATATTTTTAGTAGACATCAGTTTATGTATAAATACAAAATTGTTCTCAAAATGACAATGAATCTACTATGTAGTGGAGATGCATAGCATGAAAATATATTTGTATATGTCAAGTACATAATCTATGGTACAGTGAAAAGGAATAATCTTTTAAATCATATAGTGCTTTAGAATAAATTATAGTTCTTTGGAAAATACAAGGATGAAAGTTTGGAGAACAGTTTCATCTAAGGAATACATTCATTTAAATATGAAATTTCTTTCTTCTAAGATAAACTTTTAGTTGTTCAACATTGTATAAAAGCTAAAAAAAGATTTATAAATTATATCTAAACTTACAAAAAAAAAGAGAGACCAAGCAAGAAGAAAAAAACAGTCAAAATTATTTCTACACTTCAAACCATACAATGTAAAGTGTGCATGTTATTTTGGGAAGAAAACTCTATACTAAAAAATTTTAAACACACAAATCCAATAACTGAAATAAGATAAATTATCTCACTCCCCATAACAAAAAGATGTAAACACACAAGTAATTCACTATAAAATGTATTTTCAAACATTTAAAACCTTTAGTACTAAAGTAGATTTTAAATATTTAAAATGTATTTAAATAATCAATATTAAAAAAAAAACAAATTTTTAATAGAAATTTACATACTTGCATATTATATTAATTAAATTAGTAGTAAATGTTAAATTATCAATCCATAATAACCTCAAACATACATCATTAACATCTCATGTTTCTAAAATTTTAAAATGATGAAATTAACTATCTTTTATTTATTATTATTATTATTATTATAAGTTAACATATATTTTTTTAGACAACATGGAAGAAGATTTTTATCCTTGAAGGTTTATATCCACTTTATTACAAAGTTTCTTAATCTATAGAGAGGGTATATTACGATATCAAATGCCTAAAAAACCATAACTCTTTTGATATGAAACTTGCTCATATGATATTTTGTTAATTAATCAATTTAACTAAAATGACAAAGAAAACATAACTACCTTCACATAAATATTAGTCTTCGACTTGTGTATAAAACTAATTTTTTTTTTTTTTATCAAATACTTAATGGTCTTACCATAAATCTAATACTAATTAATAATGAGATTAAAATTTTGGAATCCCTATTCTATTTTAAAAGAAACATGTTTATCGATATAATTAAGTTTAGCTTCATCTTAATTTAAGTTACCAATCACATTTCAAGTGGCTGAACATATAATTTCATATAAAAAAATTACCATTTTCATATTAAAATATGCATGTCAAACTGAAAAGTAACTCTATTACTATTGAAACTTAAATAAAGACATGCTATATATATTACTAAATATTGAAACCTAAATGAAAACATACTATATATATTATTGAGTACATATGGAAGAAAAAGAAAAATGTAAAGAGCTCTCTTGGGTCACTTCTAGTAACCTTGAAACATTAATTGTTGATAGTAACAAGCACGGGACTAGACAGAGCTTATATATAAAGTATCTGCTGTTATGCAGTAAGATAGCTAAAATATAACTTCGGATCCAAAAAACTATATTTTTCAATTAAAAATAAAAAATAAAACTAGTAATTCAATTCTATTGGTATTGAGGCTAAAAAATAAATAAATAATGTTTAAAGAACAATTTAATTCTACTGGTATTAAAACCAAATAAAGACCATCAATTATATTAGAAATAAAAGAATATAACCATCTCTCACATAGAAATATTAATTGAATTTGACGGCAACAAAAATCCCACCTTAAATTCATATTCAAATTCAAACCTGAAAATTCCAAATTTGCATGCATGTGGATGCTAAATACTTTCACAAGAATTTCAAGAAAAGCATCTTACAGCTTTTTTGTTATAGACGTTGGGGTAAAGTGTGATCCGCTCATTCAACGAATCACAGGGATTTTGAGATGGAATCTTTTAAACCAATAGAGATGGAATCTTTATGTTGTTTTGAAATAGATGAGGTTGTGTGCGGTGCTTTTAAACCAATAGATGAAATTTTTTGTATTTTCTTTTTGGAAGTGTTTTCTCTGATGGTTGTGACTCTGTGTTGGTTCCTCTGCTTCCTTCTATGTTGTGTGTTTGTAGCATGTATTGTTATGATTTGATGAAGAGCCTCTTTGTTTGGGTTTTTCATTTGGGTTTTTTCTATTTGATATGTTTTGATATGAATTTGACCAAAAAGATTAGAGAGAAGGGATGCAGGGACGAAAGAAAGAAAAACAATGCATGGACGAAGGAAAGAAAAACAATGTCATGAAGGGATGATGTATTTATAGTGGAGAAAGGTAACCAGAGAGTTGTAATACTCATATTTGTTGAAAATGTGATAGGTACGTTTCTTGTATTTATTATTTGCTTTTTTTGCATAGATTGAAGTAGAATTTTGTTTGCATGATCATGCTTTTAAATTCTCTCTCTATCTCATTAATCGCTTAAGTCTACTATGTAATTCAATCTTTTTTCCCTCTTCTTAGTCCTCTCGCAATCCCATTAATTCCTTCTATTATTTAGTTTTATTTTGATCTTCTGGCTCTGTTCTCTGTTGGCATTAATTCTGGATTTTTTCTTTCTATGTAGTCTATTTATTTTTCGATCTTTAACCCTGCTCTGTTTTTTATGAAGACCCTGTTTCTTTCATCAATTGCAATTGTAAGAATTTCGATGTGGATGGCTGTCTTTCATTTGGGTTTTTGTGTTTTGTATCTTTTGATCTGAAGGTCAGCGAGAAGGGATGCATGGATGAAAGAAAGAAAGTCAATGTCATGAAGGGATGTATTTAGAGTGCAGAAAGGTAACAAGAGAGCTATAATACTGATATTGTATGTTTCTTGTATTTATTTGTTTCTTTGGTTTTGTTTGCGTAGATTGAAGTAGAATTTTTAACTCGACTGGCCTAATGTTAATGTTTTTAAATATTTATTCTTTGTTATTTCTCTATGGATCTCATTAATCGCTTAAGTCTGCTATGTAGTTCAATCTTTTTTCTGTCTTCTTAGTCTGCTCGCAATCCCATTAATTACTTTTAATCTTTAGTTTTATTTTGATCTTGTGGCTCTGTTCTCTGTTGGCATTAATTTTGTCTCTGTTCCTTCCATGTAGTTTTCGATCTTTAACCTTGCTCTGTTCTTTCTATGTAGTTTTCTTTAACCTAACTACTGGTAAGTTTCTTTCATCATGAATGATAGTAATCTTATGTTTCTTGACTTAAAATAGTTGAATTAGAGAAACCTCCCTTACAACTATAATTCCTCTGAGCTTCTCTGAAAGAAAAACCGAGTCCATTCATCTCAGTTTTATTATTCCATCTCCCTTACAACTATATTTCCTCTGATATTCTCTCAAAGCAAAACCCAGTCCGTTTATCTCAGGTTTGTTATTCCATTTTCCTTCTGGTTTCCTCGGCTCTACAGTTTCTTCTTAATTCATTTCAACCGTTATAATCTCATTGAATCAAAAATATTCGCTCGATCTGTTTCATTGTTTTGTGCTGCATCGTATGAAGCAGAGCAATACAAACCCCCATGGGCTTCAGTTACAATTACAGTTCTATTTCCTCTGAGCCAATGATCCTCTCCAAAGTATTAAGGGGATCAGTTCCATTGTTTCATGTTGCATCGTGTGACTCAGAGCAATTACAATTACAGTTCTATTTTCTCTGAGCTTTAATCTCAAAACAAACCCCAATCTTGTAATTTCAGCGAGTATTCCTGAGTTTCTATTTTAGTTTCTAAGGATTAAACCTGGAATTTTATACTACGCAAATTTCAGCAAGATATTCCTAACTATTTAGAAAATAATAGCCAGTGATTTGCAAAGAGGTGTTCAATATAACTAGGCATCGAAGAAATTATGAGTCAATCTGAGTAACAATAATGAATAATTCCCCACATCTAAAATTTAAGTATAAATCAAATCTTTTGCATACTGACTTTTCTTTCATGTTTTTTGAACAGTGTCCTCAGGATTTTGATTCTATAGATTATATTATTCCATAATTCTTTAATTGTTTTCCAAATAGAAGTAATTTATAATATTTATAAATTAATAAAATAGTAAACATTGTCCTTGGAGCTGGATTAGGACAAGAAAATATAGAAATAGGAGAATTCCATAAACACATAGAAGAATATTTTGATTTTATCTAATAATTATTTTTTTCTAGCATTCTAATAACTAGAATGTCAAACCACAACAAGAATAAGGTATAGAGTATTTTCAATTAATATTTTCGGTATTTTAGGTTAAATATCTCAAAGCCACCTGCCTTTACTCAGTCATAGATGTAGTTTGTATCCATCCTCTAAGCTCTGCTCTCCATGGAAACCTAATGGACTGCTTGTTCGCTCTAATGACAGTCTTTCTAGTCTATTTGAAATATCTTCTATGTCTTCCTCTCGGTCTCTCGTCAATTCTCTGAGATCATCTGTCATTAACTCAACAACTTCTTTTTGTGTAAAATTTACAAGGCCTTCAATTCAGGTTGGGCCTTAGATTCAGAGGATTTGCTATACAACAATTTCAACTTAAGCTCATACTATAACTGAGAATTGTTATGATGGATATCCATGCAACAATATACGCATAGCAATGGTGGAAACTTATAACCCAACTGTCATCAATTTTTGAACAATCTCCTGAATCTCTGCCTCAGAACAGAGCATGTGCACAACACCAAGCTAACAGCAACATAAGGTAGTGCACAAGAAAGTATAGAAATTCATACCCAACTGTTTATAATAGGTAACATACGGCACACATTAAAAGGAATGCACACCCACATGCACAGTCCTTAACAATAGCAATAACATATATATCATTGTGCGCACGGAGGTTAAACGCACACCACAATTTCAACATATGATATTATAATAGTACACAACCTGTAGTGTGTTCACAGTGTGCTCTCAGCACATTTATACATGGGTTTCTCCAGCCAACGTTTCACTGTCCACGTGTTAATGAGGCGATTCCCAACTAAGATTCCGCTGTCCATAAAATACACACAGTCCCATCGTTTTCCATTGGAATTCTAAATGCGCAGTAGTTATAAAAATCCACAGCATACAATACAATTGCTATAAAGATAGCGCATGCACAGCCAAGGGATAATACACGGTTTTATGTATTACATATCAGTCAATTCAACCACAGTTAACAAGATACTCCTACCAGTTTTCATATATAATTCGACTGCAATTTCGGTTGCGCCAATGATCTTAATATGCAGGTAAACATATATCACAAGAAATTCATTGAAAAGCCATATTAAAATTGTTCAACCATCAAAAACTTCTGCGATTTTAATTATCTCCATCAACAATACAATCTTTAGTTCATTACATGAGAAGAACAGTTCATACAACAATACTGGGCGCCTCCCCTTGCGGCCAATCCCTTTTTTACTCATAATGCATATCTTTATTTAGTACAAAAGCGGCTTTTTACCTAATAATTTAAGCTTTTTACCATTTAGCAAGTTTTATTCTCCATGCTAATCCTACTTTTAAAGAAAAGATGGCATGTTTTATTTTTTTTCCTATTTCTAACTCAAAACATCAGCCTTTTTCTCGTCTGAATGGAATGCACCTGCATCAGACTCCCAAGGTTGAAAATGATCATGATCTCCTGATCATGTGTTTTAGTCCTTGTTCTTGTCTTCTAGGGTCCCACACTTTGTTCTGCAAGTTATCATTTGTTGTTGCTTGCTGCTTCTCTCCAAGTCTCCATATTTTATGTTGTCTTCCTCCACTAGTTGCACTTTCATAATCTGTCTTTGTTTTCATCTTGCTACTGCTTCCGCTACTTCTCTTCCTTGCTGATGTTTTCCACTGAGATGCTTTTAACATGATTCTTCTAATGAGCTCAATTTCTTTGTTCAATAATACTTCAAACTGTTGATTTCTTGCTTCTTGTTGAGCTAAGATAGCTTTCCCAGTCTGTCCTGTTACATGCTGACTTCTTGCTCTTATTCTTGTTTCTGTTCTGACTTCCACTCGATCATCCATACCCTCTTGTCTTCTTGAACAAAAAACTTCTTCTCCCTGCATTTGACTACTCAACTGAGTCAAATATTCTGCAACAATACCTGCATTCACAAAAGACTTGTTAGAATAAAAATCATAAGGCATCAATGCCTTGTATTCCTTTGCCAGCATTTCAGCATACTGTTCTGAATCCTCCACTATCAGCCCATTAGTATGCTGATCCAAACTTCTCAAAGAATCCTTTGAAGAATTCTCAAGACTGTCAACCAGTCTTTCTCCCATGTCATTTGCTTCCATGGCAATTTTCTGTACTTGTTCACTATATTGAACTCTTCCATCTGCTGCATTTTCCCTGTCATATCCTAGATTCTCCAACTAGTATTCCAACAGTGCAATTTCTTTGCAGCATTGTTGAAGCATCACATCATCATTTACAGTCCCTGCATTCATGCACAACTTGTCAATTTGAAAACTACAAGATTTAACAGTCTCACTTGTCGGTTCAGATACCGGTTCTTCCAGCTGATCCTTTTCTTCATTCGCATGAACTTCCTCTTCCAACTCAGTTGCTCTGAGTTGTTCCTGTTTCAACTGTACATCCTCTGTCTGCTCTAAGTATTCCTTTCCTCCAAATAAAAAAGTTTTTGGATCAGTCTTCTGTCCTGGTCCATCTTTTTCTTGCAGAGGTAAGAATGTATGATTGACACCATCCTTTCCAAACTTATAGGTGTTTCTCTTCCCATCATGCATGGCTGCTCTGTCATATTGCTAAGGCCTTCCAAGAAATATGTGACACACATCCATAGGCATCACATCACAAACAATTTTATCTTTGTACTTGCCCACTTGGAATTCTACTTCACACTGTTCACTTACCAACAGTTAATGTCCCTTTTTCAACCATGACACTTTATAAGGTGTTGGATGCTTCATTGTCCTCAGCTTCAATTTCTCCACTACTTCTGTAGAAACCAAATTATCAGTGTTGCCACTATCAATGATCATCTGGCAACATTTCCCTTGGACTTTACACACTGTCCTGAATAAAGCCTTCCTTTGTGGTGGTTCAGTCATCTCCTTTGCTGGCTTAAGTAAAACTTTATTAAGTACCAGAGACTCCACTCTTTCTGGTGTATTCACTTCTTCTGTTATTGCTACCACTGGTGCCTCTTCCTCAGCTAGAGCAACAATTGCATTCCTCTGCTTTATGTCTACACTCTCTAGGTACTCAAAAACTCTGTGTCCCAGCTTATTGCATCTATAGCATCTTATTTCTCTGCCTCCTCTACCTCTAGAAAAACTCCCTCTGCCTCTTGCATCACCCCCTGTGGATGCATGCTGGGTTGAGCTACTGCTAGCTCCTTCTGCAGGTGTTGTAGATCTTCCACTACCACCTTGACTTTCTTTTCCTCTGAAAGTCCCTCTCCCTCTGGCAGACTACTTCCTTGTGAGTTTTTCCTCAGCTTTCAGCGCTATCTGATAAGCTTCCTCTATAGTTTTTGGAGACAGTAAACTTATCTCATCTTGAATGTCCATCCTGTGGCCATTCATATATCTTGCCACCCTCTCATCTATATTTTGGGCTTCTCCAGCTCTTATGATCACCTTATAAAACTCTTATGTATATTCTTTCACTGTTAAAGCTCTCTGCTTAAGATTTTGCATTTGTCTAAACAATGTTTGCTGATAATTACTGGGCAAAAACTTACCTTTTAACTTTGCTACCATTCTGCTCCAATTCTTGATTGGCTGCTTACCCAGTCTCCTCCTTTCCGCCTGCACACCATCCCACCAGAGTGCTGCATGAGCTTTTAATTTGGTGACAACAAACTTTACCTTCTTCTCATCTTTCATTTCTTCATAATCGAAGAACTTCTCCATGCTATTAATCCAGTCGATTAGTTCTTCTGGATTCAGTCCTCCTTGGTAGATCGGCACTAATTGTTTCCATGGCCTGGCTGTGGATTTCAACACTGACTGAAAGAACCTCATCTCAGGAGTAACCTCTACAGATTCCTCCTCTGTAGCTTCAATTTCGGGCTCACTGACATCTCCATCATCTATGTTTCTGCCCGAGGTTAACGCGTCCAATCTAGCTTGTAGCTCTTCTATGCTTTCCATTATTTCAGCGTTTGCAACAGGCCGTCCTCTTCCGCCACGTCCTCGTCCTCTTCTAATTCTGAAAGCAATCCTTCTCCTGCTCCTGAGATTCAATTCTATGTCAGTTGTTGGCTCTGATACCACTAATGATGGACCGGTTGCTGGCTCTAATGATAGTCTACCTAGTTTGTTTGAAATATCTTCTATGTCTTCTTCTCTTTCCCTTGTCAAAGCTCTGAAATCATCTGTCATTAATCCAACAACTTCTTCTGGTGTAAAATCTACAATCCCCTCCAACCCTGTTTTGGGATTATGAAGCTTTTACATACCAAACTATATATGAGAACCGAGGATCTTTACCACGTTCCACAGTATATATGCATAGACAGGTCCATAGCAATTATAGTTTAAACTCATGATACAACAACGATTTCATGTGAGGGATATCCATGCAAAATATACGCACAACAAAGGGTGAAAAAGATTATAAATAAACTATCATCAATTTATGAACATGCCGCACACAGAAAATTGGAATTGCGTACACCCACAGTCCTTAATAATAAAAACATCGCATATATAATTGTGCGCACAACAGTTAGAATACGCATACAATTCTCCACATACAACGTTATAGCAATACCCAGCCTTTAAACGTGTTGAGGTGCGTGCTCCATACCTTTATGCACAGGTTTGATCCACGGTTCAATGTCATGGTATTGTTAATGCAAACCCACAGCGACAGTTCCGCTGTCCATACCATAAAAACTCACTGCCCACGCTTGCAATACACTGTTTATATATATATCACTTACAAAACAGGTGCGCCAATTGAAGTTACGGGAGTTATAAAACTATGCAGCGATTTTATACGTGAGCAATATCATTCCAGCAATTTATAATTAAAGGAGTTTGTGGACAATAATAAACATGAAATTTAAATGCACAGTCATTACAATAATCGAAACGATTGAAAGCTTATACACTGTAATACATATAAGGCGATTCAAGCCTTTACCATTCAGCACAATAACGCTTAACACCTCCATCCATCATACATAAATGCAATTTTTAATAAAATTACCATCAATATTACCATTGATTTCCCTTCCCAATGCTGAGAGAAACTTTTTATCACAATACTGCCCGCCTCTCCCTTCAGCTTGGCGGTCCATCCATTTTTATTCATAATGTATATTCTTATTTTGTACAAAAGTAGCTTTGTACCTAATAACTTAAGGCTTTTACAATTTAGCAAGTTTTATTCTCCATGCTGATCCTACTTTTTAAAGAAAAGATAGTATGTTTTATTTTATCCTATTTTTAGCTAGAAAACATAGAAACAACAGGTTTTTTTTTTTTGCCTGAGTCGCATGCACCTACTATCCTATTTTAACTAGAAAACATAAAAAACAACAAGCTTTTTCCGTCTGAGTGTCATGCACTTGCATCAAACAATCTCTTTAGCCAAAAGAGGCCTCGTAGGCCAGTTCACTGGCCTCTAGTCCTCGCCCAGATTAGTTCAAAAATGGGTGGAACGCAACTGGAATGCGATTATACAAGGAAAAATAGCAATCAGATTCTGTGGAAGGGGCTTTTACACCTTTCTGTTCGAATCAAAAGAGGACAGGAACCTTATCTTTAGAAATGGCCCCTATTTTATGGATTCAAGAGGTCTCTATCTGAATAGATGGTCCCCCGATTTCGATTCGGAAATGGACATCCCAAATGCAGTCCCGGTTTGGGTCTTTCTTCCCCATCTGCCACTCCACTGCTGGGGAGATGAATCAGTAAAGGCCATTGGGAAAACAGTCGGCAAATACATTGATAGATCTGAGCCAAAGGAGAATATGCATGCTTGTGCAATGATATGCGTTGAAGTCGATCTCGGGAAAGGCTCACTTGAAGCCATCAAGATCAAGGTAGATCAATGGACACACATCCAACAACTAGATTACGAGCAGCTACCCTTCAAGTGCAAGGTATGTCACGAATATGGACATTTCGCAAATAGATGTAGCAAGTTAAAAAGAAATGAGTCTAATGGAAATGACGAAATATCTGAAGGCTCATGGGAGCAAGTTAAAAATAAAAAATTAACCCCTCTCAAGGTCCAAGCTCCAAGCCTCTCCCGGAAAACCCTTCTGCTCCTCCCCCTTCCAGTTCAACCGCCCCTTCCCTTCATCCTCCAACCCTTTTGAATCTCTGTCAACTGAAGATCCCATATCTCCCCCCTCATCTCCCCGAGACACTGCCCTTGCAGTCATCACCTCCCTCTCACAACCCCCGTCCTCTCCCCCTCCAACCATTGACTGAATCCTCACCAGAAACAAAATGAAAGAAGCTAGCGTCACCTCTGACCCTCCGAGAAAAGCAGGCAGGAAGTCAAACAAAGAAATTAGAGATGAAACAACAACGAAAGAAATGGCCACTAGAACTCAGCAACCAATGGACACATACCTAGACAAGCAGAAAGGAAGTGGGGAAAAGACAAAGGAGAGGAGCGGGACTCACTCAAAAATTGGTAAATGATGATTTTGGTCTCTTGGAATTGTAGGGGGGTGGGCTCTTCCTTAAAAGCAAATGCAGTCCGGGATTTAGTCAATCAGGAGAAACCATACCTTCTCCTCATCGAGGAGACCAAAATATCTGAACAAGACTTCCAAAATTATATCAAAAGATACAAAAGCTTCACAGGTACAACAATAGGTGCAGCAGGTGCCTCAGGAGGTATAGGAACTCTATGGAACAAGAACAAATGGGACCTTACCAATCAAAACTCTTGCAATTGGTGGGTAAGAACAAACCTTAAAAACAAAGTCTCAAAAGAAGAATACACTATCTACAACATCTATGACCCGAATCACTGCAGGGACAAAGCCCTTTGCTGGGATTCAATAACTTGAGATCTACAGTTAGCCCATGATAGGAACATTTTCTTGGGAGGAGATCTGAATCTAATAAGGAATGCCGATGAAAAACTAGGTGGGAACTTCCTCGTGGACCCTTCAAGAGATTCTCTGGAAACAATAATCCAGGCCCATAATATTATTGACATTCCTCCTCATAACGAGAAATTTACGCAGAGCAACAAAAGAATTGGCATCCACAACATTAAAGAGAGACTAGACAGAATCCTTGTACATGAAATAATAGTCGTAGGCTTTTCCTCAATCAAAAACAAAATTATTCAAGCCTCTGCCTGAGACCATAAGCCCGTGGTCATGACTCTGGACAAGGGAGGAAATTTGGGGCCTCTCCCCTTCAAATACAATAAATCCTGGGACTCGAAAGAAGACTTCCGCAAACTTATCCAAGACCAGTGGGAAAAGGAAGTCGTTGGTTCACCCCACTACATATGGGAAACTAAATTAAAGTCTCTTAGAACAACCATAAAATAGTGGGCAAGAGATAACGCAGCAATGGAAAATAAAAAAAGAGTGGATCTTCATAAGCAGTTGGAACAATGGAACCAGGAAAAAGAGAACATTCAATACACAAAGGAAGACCAAACTCAAGAAAACGAAATGTACAGGGAACTTTATAGACAAAATAGAGTGGAGGAAGAAGAACAACGACAGAAATCAAGGTGTCTCTGGCTTAGGGCTAGAGATAAAAACACCTCCTTCTTCCACAACAACTTAAAGCTCAGACGCGCCGGAAATCAAATTGACAAAATTTTGGCAGAGGGGAAAGAGATCAGCAATCAAGAACGAATCAAAGAGGCAACACTCAAACATTTTCAATCTCTATTATCAGTAGACCCTCAGTCTTCGGACAACAAGAATTTCCTTAGACCAATCGAGAGTAAAATTTCTGATTTGCAAAATAGAGAATTGGACCAGGATGTCTCAGAGGAGGAAATCAGGTTGGTGGCCTTCAGCATGCAGCAGGACAAGGCCCTGAGACCCAACGGGTTCACTGTCGCCTTCTACAGAAATCATTAGGACACAATAAAAAAAGATTATGTAAGGATGGTAAAAAATGTTTTCAAAAAACACAAGACGGGGAAAAAACTAAATCCTCACACCTTTCCCTCATCCCCAAGGATCTTAATCCCCTCTCCTTTGACCGTTTTAGGCCTCTTTCGCTATGCAATGTCTCTTACAAGATAGTCATTAAAATCCTAGCCAACAGGCTTAAAAAGCTCCTTCCCTACCTCATGTCAGAGAATCAAGGTGGATTTGTCCCCCATAGACAAATCACAGACAACGTCATTTTGATACAAGAAGCAATTCACAGTAGCATCAACAGGAAAGAAAGAGGCATGATCATCAAATTAGATATGGCAAATTCCTTTGACAGGGTTGATCATCACTTCTTGACAGAAGTCCTCAGAAAATTCGCGATCTCCAACAAATTCATTAGCATCATCATGGAGTGCATCTCTAACCCCTGGACCGCCCCCTGATCAATGTTAGACCGAGCAGTTACTTCAGAAGCTCTAGGGGATTGAGGCAAGGCTGCCCTCTCTCTCCTTTCTTATACATCATAATGGCAGAAACTTTGAGCATCCATTTGGAAACACTTCACAAGCAAAAGGAGATCATAGGGATCAGTATAGAAAGAGGGACTAAAGAAATCAATCATTTTCTCTTTGCGGATGACACCCTTCTAATCGGGGGAGCCTCAAGCTTGATGGCAAAAAGATTCAAGAAAACCTTGGACTCATTCCTAGCAGCTTCAGGGGGAAAGCTAAACAATAAAAAATGTAAGATATACACTTGGAATTCCTCTCTTCAAATCATGCAAAGAATATCCTCGATCTTGGACATCCCAGTGCAAAGAAATTGGAACTACTTCTCTTATTTGGGTCTGCCCTTAGCAAAAGAAACAGTTAAGTCCGAAATTTGGGTAAAGCACATAGAAAAAATGAGAGGAATCCTTCAAAGTTGGGGGTTGTCTTGGTTAAATTTGGCTGGCAGAACTACCCTCATCAAGGCTATTCTTTCCACTCTTCCCATCTACCAGTATGCAGTAACCTTAGCTCCTGCCAGCACCCACAAGCATATGGAACTAATTATGAGAAGATTTCTCTGGCAGGGAGGGAAGCAAGATTCAAAAAAATTAAGCCTTGTCAGATGGGATCAAGTTATCCTTCCATTTGAAAAAGGAGGCCTAACCATCAAAATCCCAAGCCTCTCCAATAGAGTTATGGGATTCAAACTGATTTGGAGAATGCTTATAGGAAAAGGCTCCTGGTGGGTGGAGGTTATCAAAAGAAAGTATCTCAACGGTTCGAATTCTAATGTCCTCTCTGAAACAATTTTTGAAAGACCGTGTACTCCTGTATGGAATCTCATCCAAAAAGTCCTCCCTCAATTTAGAAACCACATCTCAAAAGTGCCTGGCAATGGAAAGGAAATAAATATTTGGTCAGATAGAATCATGGGAGTAAAGCCAAGAAACCTAATCTAGAACTTCAGACCCCTGCAAACTTGGATGGAAGCAAAAAACTTGAACTCTCTATATGACATTTCCCTATGGGATCATAACAGCTAGCAAGATTGGAAGGGCCTCTCTCCCCCAAATGATCTCAGGGATCTCTGGACCGACCTTAAAACCTCTCTCTCAGGATCTGCCCCCACAAACAAAATGGTTGATGACAGGTACGTATGGGACCCCAGTGGAGGAAACTTCACAGTCAAAGAGGGATATAAACTTCTCCAGGAAACCACAACAACAAGCAAATGGAACCTCTATACAACAGTGTGGAAATTTGAGTGCTTGCCAAAGATCAAGTTCTTTAATTGGACCCTTCTTAAAGGCAAGATTCTCACTGCCGAGAACCTCAAAAAAAGAGGTATACTTGGCCCCTCAATCTGCTGCCTATGTCGTGCCGAGGAGGAAAGCAACCAACACCTCTTTTTGGACTGCCCTTTTGCCCAAAGCTGCTGGAACCAACTTATTAGCCCTCTAATTATAGGAGAGACCTTTGAACAGCTCTCCTCTTTACAAAAAAATTGGGAGAAATGCTATCCTTATCCTAAGAAAAATAAGACCCCTATCATTCGCCTGTGGAAATGCATCCCCTCAACGCTCAGCTGACAAATCTGGCTCACCCGGAACAACTGTATTTTCAATAACCAAAACCCAAATCCAGCCCGCACCTTGGAAAAAACTATGGCTCTTATATCGGATACAATAAGCGCCAACTCCGTCTCTCAACCAGATCGATCCAGTTGGCACAAAGCTGAGAACGACTGGTTCAACAAATTCTACCTCAGTTATGACAAAAACAAGCAATCCCACTTCAAAGCAGACAAGAGAAGGAATAACTGGAAACTTAGAGGTACGAAGGAGGAAATAAGCCAATGGACTCTAGCACAAAATCGAATCACTCTCCAGTTTGATGGAGCCTCTAAAAATAACTCGGGGAAAGCTGGGGCAGGGGGAATCATAAAGGACTAGCATGGCAACGTTCTTATAACATACGAATGGGGCCTGGGTCAAATGTCAAACAACATGGTCGAGGCTTACGGCCTTCTCTTAGGCACAACCATTCTGAAACAGATGAGAATTCAAAGCCCAATCATTCTGGGAGACTCGGCAATTGTAATCACAGCTATGGCTACAGGGGGAGAGTTCAAAAAAACGGCCCTCAGCAATCTCAAACTAAGGATCATGGACAACATCAGTCATTTGGGGGGCGCCACCTTCAAGCACGTCCTGAGGGACAACAATACAGAAGCTGACTCTTTCGCCACCAGGGCAACCAACAGGCCTACTGGACAAGTTAGAGAAAACGAGACCACCTATGACAAGCCAATCCCGTAGCTGGTTCCATCATTCTCCAAAATCTCTGAATATTGGTCACCTCAGTAATCATACTATTCCTCCTGCTCACTTTCCTAAGCTTGTCAAGTCGCCTGCAGCCCTCACCCTCTCTGACATCGACCCCCTCATCATCTTGAAGGATGCAAAAGATATATCTGCTGCCAAAATGAACAGGTACGGGCCCAAGATTTCTCAGAATCCCAGTGTCATCTCCAAGCAGAAGTTAGGCATATGTCGCATCAAAATCCCCACTGACTGCAAAAAAATCCAAGGCCCGATCTCAAGATCAGCCAAATCCCTGCGTATCTCTTGCCAGACCTATCTAATCAGCCCCTCATCCTTCTATATATGCTGCAGAGACCCCCACTCTTTGCCCATCTCAGAGCTACAATTCCCCTAGTTTAAAAGAGCAAAGGAACGACTCACTTCAGAGTCTCTGGAGCTTCTCAGTACCAGAGGTCGCATTTCGTCCAGTTGTGACAGGAGGCCGCCTTCAACCGTTCATAGTGGAAATTTCCAAGTTCTTCAGGTCTTGTTATTTTTCCTCTGTTAACCAGAGCACTGTTTGCTTGAATCAACACCCTCTTGTTGGCTAGTTGTATTGTTTATTAATTAAACAATCAAGTACCACATTATTTGTCAACTTGGGAAAGTCTTTTTATTCCAAAGGCCATTGCGTACTATTTGTACTTAAATTCTAAAAGCATTGAAAGTTGTAGTATATTTAGTTCCTGTACTAGGTTATCGCAGTGCTGATAAAAAGAAAAGGAATTGATTAAAATTACAGATCTAAGAAACAAGGAAATGGATGCTCTGTTGGCAGAGGATCAGGACCCTATCCTCCAGGTGAGGATGTTCAGCACCTGCCCCTGGAATCAGATTGCTAACACACACTGCACTCAGATTCACCGGTGAAACACGCTTGCATAACTTCAAATAACTTAATAAAACAGAGTGCTAGCAAAACAGAATTGCAAGAGGTAATGCTACAAAGTCCAAACAGAGTATCTGCAAAAAGAAACTATCACACACTTACACACTTGACAGCAAAGTAAATGGGTGAATCTTGTGAGGAAGGTGGGCCCAGTCCCTCTCACAAGATTCCCCAGAATGCGAAGAATAGCTTAAATACTCAGAACGTTCTTCTATTCATCCGTCAAAGATTCGAGTACAGTAAAGTTCAGAATTGCTGATATTCTTACAAAAATGCTCTTACAGACTACCTGACTAATGTAGATGTCTCCTCTTTATAGAGGAGACATCTATTACAATAGATTGTTACGGTTCAATTGGTTGATCCGTTTAATAAAAAATGAGAATTACAGAGATGCTGTTGTAACAATATGAAGATATATTCTTTGTTTAGGTTCTAGCTGTTACACAGCTGGTAACTGTTCTTCGACCGTCTTCCTTAGGATACGTACATTCCTTTCGCTGATTCCCCGTGCTATTCTGGTTCTAAGTCCTGGTAACTGTGTCCTACTTGCTTTGGACAATTGCTTGATTCAACCACGTCAGCGTTCCTCAGATAATTTCCGTTGTTATTCCCAACTGATGCAAAATACCCGCTTTAGGTGATTTCTGTTGCTGACTATATCAACTGCGTAGTTGCTGCTTCTGGTGTTGCGGCAACTGCGTAGTTGCTGTTTCTGGTGTTACAACATCTATAGGATATAATTCCTGCGGGCTTAAGACAATTACTTAGCAATTTAGTCAGCTTTCCCAAGATAAATACAAAGGTACTTACGAATATACAGTGAACAATTAAACATATAGATATGCGGGAAGTTACTCCATACCTTGGGGTGATCAAGTCATTGTGTGATCAAAGCTTATAACTTATGACTAAAAAGGATAATATTACGACGGAAATATAAGGTCAAAATTGGTCAATTCTGGGTCCTAACATCCCCCCCAACTGAAGATATTGCATGTCCCCATGCAATGTTTTACTCTGAATCCGAGTCGGAGTACTGGGATGAACAATGTAAATTACTGAGACAATAGCTGTAGGAGGTGACATCGAACTTTTTTCTGAAACCACAGATAGTCTATATCTGTCTCCATGCTACTGCCTCCTCCTTAGTAGATAACCCAAACTGACCCTTATATTGTTCCCCGGATAACCATAAAAGTGGAAATTTAAACTTGTAGCCTATCCAGCTCTCAGCACAGTGCTGCATGCATTTAATATAAAAAGGTACCCTTGTAAGTGCTACCTGCAAATTTGCTGGATTGTAAGGATGATATTCTTTCCTTTGTTTGGGGCAATTTTCCCAAAAGAGATTATTTTCTTTAACAGCCAAGGGTACTTTGGTTTTCAAATAGTGCTGACAGTCCTTCAGGACTATTGCTTGCAATTGTCTGAGATAATTTTTCATATCATAATTCTTTATCAATGTTTGGTGTTGTACAATAAAAGTAGCTGCATTCTGTGGCTCAGCCCTAATCCACAGAAGACAAT
>APFE031572537.1:0-26017 GCA_000404065.3 Pinus taeda | reverse complement strand
TATTAGTAAAAAATAAAAAATAATTAATCAATTTAATTGAAAAGAAAAAAAAATCGTAGCTATCTTGGAGGTAAATCTTAACTTTTTATTTGTGCATCTTACTAATAATATTCTACATTATTCTATGGATTTTAAATCCCTCCCATCCACCTAATAATTCTTGATAATTATAAAAGCCCTATTAAAAAATATAAGCTTTTATTAAAATAATTATTAATAATTTTGAGTTTATTTAATGATTTATTTTCAAATAATTAATTAACTTGATTTGATTTATAGAGTAACAGTTCTATCTATTATATTATTGTATGGTTTTATTGTCTAGCCATCAAAGTGATATCAAAACTCTAGATAACCACCATCATTACACCATAAATTAAAATTTGAAAAATATAAATAATAGTTTTCTTTTAATATTTTCAGTGGTGGGATCCTCAACAACTCTTTTTCCCTTTTTCCACAAGTAAAAAATGCTCAGACTTTCTCAAGGGTTATAAGATACATGAATAATTATCACATTTAGAGGGTTTAATGGTTGTTGTTGTATGTACCAACAACACTACAAGCTCACATATTGGCATTATTTATAAAATTCAATCATTTGATAAATTTTGATAAAAAAATGTTGTTATAGCATCGACCAATGCAATTTATAATATTTAACATTGCAAAAATTAATATTTCAATATGGATATGCCTCATATATTTTATGTCATTATTTATAGATATTCTTGCTATATTTGTTGGTGATTTTTAAATGAGTGTAGTGACTTTTTATTCTTAAACTTTAAAAAGGAAGATTGTAAATGCTGAAAGAAAGTCAAGTTCAATCCACACCATTCTTCATGCAAAGCAGATTAAGAAACATAAAACTCTTTTAACAATTTTGCACTAATTCTATCCAACCCACCTTGATGCACTAGAGCTTTGAGGAGATTAGAACTTGGCTTACTAAAAGCATCATCACACATTTTCAAGTGAGTTTATTGTGCAAATAAAATAGACCTAATTTAAATATTTCCACTCTCTCTCTTACTGTAGCAATTATCATGTCTTTGAAATAAATGACACCTGGAAGAAAACACATCAAATGAATATTCAAAAGATGAATTTGTCAATCTAGATGTTACCATTTATCTAAAAATGTATGCATTACTGTGGGCTTCAAAATCATAGAGGTTTTCTAATAATGATAAGTAGTGCGGGCATATTGAATTCTCAAGCCCTCAACATGTTTTGAGACCAATGCAAACATTTAGAACTAGAATAATTTTGATGGATAAAAAGCACACTAACCCCTACAACTTGACATCAGATACACTGTGCATCCTTCATCACAATCATTAGGGTAGAGGTGACAAATCAAAATTAGTGCGATATTACAAAACTCAAGTTCTAGTTGAATCAAAAGATGCATGGTCATCGGCTAGAGAAACAAAGTATCATAAGCCAAAGTATAAATCAGAATGACCAATTCAAATCACAAAAAATATTTTGAAGATTACACAGCATGAATATGCATAATTCAAAGGAAGAATGATAGATCACTAGCTTATCTTTTTTCATACAAAATTCATTCTATACCAGGTAACAATTTCCGCAAGTAAAGTAAAAAGAGATTAGAATGAAAAACACTTTAAGAGACCCTACAGATCTAACATTAAGCACACCACGCCACACAGTAAATGACAAATTCAATATACTCACTCAACAAATAATAACATACCCTAATCTCATCAAATCAGAGTAGTGTCGAGATGGTTTGTGGCCAACCCAGCCAGCTCGCACTCGCTATCAACAATTTAGCTCACGCAGAGTTTATAATCATAAAATGTATAACATAATTAAACAAAACCTACTTTGAAGTGCTTTGATTAATATTTGAAATCTCGGTCTTTACATGGTGCAGGAAAAGATCAGACTCCAACAAACAGAGGGAGTGATCCACATATTGACTATACTCGCGTAATGTTACATTGAAACCGTCTCTCCCCAGGCTCAAGGCCTTCTTTCAGTTTATATATATCTTTACATTACAAATCAGCCTATTTACAAGCCAATCGAGTACAGAAGGAACAAATTACAAATCATAACAATTTTCCATGGATAAAAGTTGGATATAGTTCTAGTGCAACTAAATTTCAAATAGAGGAGTTGAATCTGGTACATAAGGGATTGTTTTGGTAAATATCTCCTCTTTTCTTAGCCTTTGGCTGGTGGTGAAATCTAATTGCAATGTTGACCAACAAGCGTTTCCCAAAATATCCTCGAACTGATATTCAAACTTCCAAGTAAGTAATGTCCTCTAAGTTTGAATAATTGAAGTAGTCTACATATTCTTTGCCTTTAGTGCAGGAATGTGAGTGTAGGAACTTGATGTGTGGTGCAAGAACCCTTCAGAGTGTGGGTAGTCTATAACTTATAATAAACTGGTGCAAGAATCCTCATGAGTACATGAATCCCAATTGGTGTAGGAATATGATGCATAGTATAAGGAGGTGAGTGCAAGATCAAGGTCTGTTGGCATATGCATAAAAAGGTAATCAACTAAGTTTAAACCTACAAACACACGAACTATTATTAATGATGCTTTTAATTTTTAAATCTCATTAAAACAAGGGAATCATGGAAAATAGGAAATAATTACTTTATTATCTCCAAGAATGCACAAAACCACGACAATAACCATTCAAACTAAATAAAATCATCAGGTATTTTTGAGTAAAAGGTGATATAAAGAAAGAGAAAACAGAGGCTTGACATTCCGCCATGTTGATCATTTTGCATGTCCTCATGCAAGAAAAGCAGTTGTTGTACTATTGCTCCTTGCAAATTTTTTTTATTAAAACATCTATGGATGACCTTTACACTCATAATAGTGTTCCTGCAACTCTGTGTAATCAACATTTCCTTTGCTAGATAGAGCTTGTTCTTAAAAAATAGAGTGTCTGTTGGACTCTTTAGTTATTAAGACCGATTTCAAGAAACACAAGGGCTACCATAGGAATATTAAATTGCGAGGATGGTTTTATTACTGAATTATATATCCAACTATTAAAATTTCCACGAGTATCTCAGGGACAACATTGATCATAAGTTTTACTTTAATATCCTCATTGTAAATATAAGTGACATGATTTGAAATTCATGGTGTTAAGAATAGACAGAATAATACCTTCCCACAGTGACCGTCTTACCATTATCTAACATATATTTGAAGCTCTTCTTATCCAGGAAAATTGAATCACCTGCACTAAGGGTCCCGCATCCATAGTAAAAAAAATAAAAATAAAAAGTAAAAAAGAATTATAAAAAAAAGTAATCCAACAGATAACTCCAAAGCATAATGTCGGAAGAATCCTAAAGCCATTCTTAGGGAGATATGATAATGAGTTTAGGGAAAGACAAAAGCAACCAAGTAAACCATAGTATAAAATCAACTCTTATACCATAGGCATGGCCTTGGTGCCAGCTGGTGTCTATAACCTCAACAAGGATGACTTTTAACCCCACGAAATGCATATGTCCCATCTATTAGATATAGATTTAGAGTCAATTGAAAGAATTTACATTTGTTTAGAAATTAATTGAAGGCTATTGTCCTAGCTTGGTAACCAACTAATGACAATGTCATCACAAGAAGTAACAAGAATGAATAAGCCGACTCGTGATGAGACTAGTTGTCTTCCAAATTTTCAACTGAAAGCCATTACCCTGGTTTGGGAACTAGTAGCGGTAATGTCATTTTCGTTAGGACCCGTGATCATGGTAGGTTGGCTCATAATGAGACATCCTATCCCTCAACTATTATGTTTATGAAAAAAACTATGATTATGATTGACCTCAGATAGGTTACTTGATAGGTGGGGAGGAACATCCGCTCCTTAAGAGCACGGTATGGCATGAAAAGTTTTTAATTACTAATAATTATTGATTGGTACTTCTACCTTAAAGACTCATTTTAAAGAAAAAATCTTAGATAATGACTAAAATATTCCTCGAATTGATCATGCTAGGGTTCTCATGATAACTCGTTAGGGTTTTATAGGAGTGGTCCACCATAGGAGTATTTTTATCAATACCTTCGAAGAGAAATTTGAAAAGGTTTCTTGGATGGTAGTTTGTTAGAATGAATAGGCCAGAAGTAGCATTTTCACCTAATGAACGGAAAGTATTAAACACAACTATAAAAATATCCCTAACTAAACCAATGGATAATATCGGTCAATAATCAAAATCACTTTATTAATTATGAGGCATTTAGAGTGAATTGTTTTTGACAAGTCTGTAACCAGGGGATGTTACAGACCCTCCTCCTTGGGGAACACCGTCCTTAGTGTTAAACCACATCAAGACCTCAACAAAACCACTGAAAATAAAACATATTGCCCATGGAGCTTTATAACTTAGCTCGTTGCAGTATTTACAATGAATGACCTGCTCAAAATCAAAACATCATGACAACATGAAAAGATAACAACCATACTTCTTATTGGAGCTTTATAACTTAGCTCATGGTGGTATTTACATCCATATACATATGTACATATACCAAAACATCAACAAAACATATGCCAAACATATGTCAAACATCAAACCAAAACTGCTTTGCCTCCACTGGAAAACAAAGAAGGATACATGGCCCACATTTGATCCACCATCTCCCATGTAGCTTCTTTGGGCCCAAAGTGCATCCAATACACTTTAACTTGCTCTATGGATCTGTTCTTGAGCATGAGTTGCTTCCATTGCAATATGCACTGAGGCTCCAACTAGAATTCTCCTTCTTGCTCCACCTGCAATATAGACCACTCAATAACATGATCAACATCCTTTATATACCTTTTAAGTAATGAAACATGGAAAACATCATGGAATTTCCCTATTCAAGGCAGTGTAGGTCGATAGGCCACCATTCCAATCCTCTCAAGGATCTCAAAAGGCCCACAATACTGTGGTGCCAACTTGGCACATGATCCAATCCTCAAATAACTCTTCTTGGCCTTGATGCGCAAATACACATGCTCCCCAACCTGAAACTCCTTGAATGCTATATGTTGGTCCACATAAATATTTTGTCTATCTTGTTTTGCCGTGAGATTCTTCTTTATAACTTGCATTTCCTATTGCATGTTTGCCAACATATCCAGTCCAATAAGTACCCTGTTCATGGGATCACTCTAGTTGATGGGAGTATTACAACTCCTCTCATACAATGCCTCGAAATGACTCATACTCAATGAATCCTGATAATGATTTTTGTATTTGAACTCAACCAATGGAAGATAATCCTCCCATATTATTTGTTGGTGCATCATGTAAATCCTCAACATATCCTCCAAGAACCTATTGACCCTCTCTGTCTGTTCATCTATCTGCAAATTATAAGTTGTATTGAAGGCCAACTCAAGATCATGAGTCACATCGTTCTATTCATGCTCATTCAACTTCCTGGACTCATAGGACTCCACCAAGTCTTATTTTACATGCATCTGTACACACTACAAACTCTTTATCTAGATCTACAATCTTAAGGAATGGAGCATTGGTCAACAATGGCTTCAACTACCTGAAACTCGTTGCACATTCTTCTATCCATTCGAACTTCTTATGTTTCTTCTACAAGGATTTCATAAGGATATGTAATGCATGAGAAGTTCCTGATGAACCTCCTATAGTAACCTACCAATCCCATGAATGATCTCACCTAATCCACATTCTTTGGAGCTTCTCACTCCATGATGGCCCTTCTTTTTTGCGGATCTACTATTATGCCTTCCTTGGAAACAACATGTCCCAAGTAATGCACCTCTATCTGAAAGAAGTTGCACTTGCTAAGCTTGGCATACAATTGATGCTCTCTTAGCAATCTCAATACTGCTACTAAATGCTCAGCATGCTCTTCTTCATTCTTGGAGTATATCAAGATGTCATCAATGAATACAATAACAAACTTTTCCAAATAAGGAGACAACACATTATTCAGCAAACACATAAATGTAGCTAGGGAATTAATAAAACTGAATGGAACTACAACAAAATCATAATTCCCATACCTGGTCTTGAATGCAATATTGTAGGTATCCTTTTCCTTGATGCATACACGATGGTATCATGCTTTCAAGTCGATCCTAGAGAACATTGCTTCTTCCTTCAACTGATCAAACAAATCAACAATCCTCTGCAATCGGTACATGTTATTGATCATTACCTTGTTCAACTGTCTGTAATCAAAGCACAATCTTATAGTACCATCTTTCTTCTTTACGAACAACAATGGTGCACCCAAAGGTGATACACTTGGCCTAATGTATCCCTTGTCAATGATCTCCTTTAAATGTAATTTCAACTCTACTATCTCTAGAGTACTCATCCTGTAAGGTGCCTTTGATGTTGGTGTTGCCCCTGACACCAACTCAATAGAGAAACCTGTACACACTACAAACTCTTTATCTAGATATGCAATCTTAAGGAATAGAGCATTGGTCAACAATGGCTTAAACTGCCTGAAACTCGTTGCACATTCTTCTATCCAATCAAACTTCTTATGTTTCTTCTACAAGGGTTTCATAGGATATGTAATGCATGAGAAGTTCTTGATGGACCTCCTATAGTAACCTACCAATCCCATGAATGATCTCACCTAATCCACATTCTTAGGAGCTTCTCACTCCATGATGGCCCTTCTTTTTTCTGGATCTACTATTATGCCTTCCTTGGAAACAACATGTCCCAAGTAATGCACCTCTATCTGAAAGAAGTTGCACTTGCTAAGCTTGGCATACAACTGATGCTCTCTTAAGAATCTCAATATTGCTGCTAAATGCTCAGCATGCTCTTCTTCATTCTTGGAGTATATCAAGATGTCATCAATGAATAAAATAACAAACTTTTCCAAATAAGGACACAACACATTATTTAGCAAACACATAAATGTAGCTAGGGAATTAATAAAACTGAATGGAACTACAACAAAATCATAATGCCCATACCTGGTCTTGAATTCAATATTATAGGTATTGTTTTCCTTGATGCATACCCGATGGTATCCTGATCTCAAGTCAATCTTAGAGAACATTACTTTTCCCTTCAACTGATCAAACAAATCAACAATCCTTGGCAATTTGTACACGTTATTGATCATTACCTTGTTCAATTGCTTGTAATCAAAGCACAATCTTATAGTACCATCTTTCTTCTTTACGAACAACAATGGTGCACCCTATGGTGATACACTTGGCCTAATGTATCCCTTGTCAATGATCTCCTTTAATTGTAATTTCAACTCTACTATCTCTAGAGTACTCATCCTGTAAGGTGCCTTTGATGTTGGTGTTGCCCCTGACACCAACTCAATAGAGAAATCTACTTCCCTATGAGGAGGTAACTATGGAATCTGTGCTGGAAACACATCTTGATACTGCTGCAATATAGGGTACGTCTTGAATATTTCTGCATCCTCAACATCTTTACCCTTATCACTAAATATATGGTGCAAAAATCACACAACCTTTTCTGCAACTACGCTTATCCTGCATAGTGGTAACCATCCTCACTGATGTAGGCTTATTCTTTCCCTGCGAAGTTCTATTTTCCCCATTATCATCCAAGCACTTAATGGCCTTGTCGAAGCAATCCACTTTGGTCCTGTGAAGGTACAACCAATCCATACCCAAAATCATGCTATACAATCCCAATGGAAGTACATTCAAATGTATTGTTGTAGGCATAGCATCTAACTCAAATGCACAAGCTCTTACTCGATGGTGAACTCTCTTATTTTTACTTGTATCCAACTATACCTAGCAAGATTCTACATGCAATTTTTTTCTCAAACCACACTTATCCACCAGGTCATGATTAATATAACTATAATTTGATCTAGGATCAATCAAAATAGAAACAAATTGATCACAAACCTTACCGTCCATATCAATGATAGATGACTAATGATCTACCTACCTGTTGTCACCAACTGCATAGATTTGAGGAATGATATGATCAACATCACCAATTGTATGCACCTCCTTAGAACTATAGATCTGGGGTCTACCACCATGATACTGCGGACACTCCCTCTTACGATGATCCTTTCCACATATCCAACACTACAATGATGCTCTACCATTGCCTCTAGTTTGCTGCTCTCCATGTCCCTTCTCAACTGTATTGAACTTCTTGTAAGGGACTACATTTTATTTCTCACTTGCATCTTGAGGTCTTCCTCACTTTGGTGGCCATTGTCCTTTAACTTTCTCATTTCCTTTCAAGTCACGCTTATGCTCAACTTTGCACTTCGACTACCCATAACAATGTTTCAGCTTTTAGATGGCCTCCTCCAATGATATAGGCTCATTGAACTCAATTCGGTCTGTGTATGCTACTGGAAGTCCATTGATGAATCTCTGAACCTTGGCCTTCTCCTCCTTGAGGTAAGGCACATATCTCAATAGCTCCAAGAACCTGCTAGTATACTCATCCTCTGTCATGGAACCCATCTACAACTCATAAAATTCCTTAGCTCTATCATCATAGTACCTTTCTGAAAAATACTTCTTCTTAAAGAGCCTCTCAAGCTCATTCCAATTCAAGCCATTCTCATGAATACCTCTAGCATTCTTCACATCATCCCACCAAACATTTTCTTTCCCTTTAAGACTGAAAGTGGCTATCTTTCCTTTCATGTTTTCTGAATAATCATGCGATCTAAAGAACTTCCTCATACCAAGAAACCATGCCTCAAAATGTTGTGATTTGTTCATTTCTCCAGTGAATGTAGGTGGCTTTGCTTTCTTAAACTCATCCAGAAAATACCCCTTGTCACTGATTCTGTAAGGATGATAAAAATGATGATCATAATGCCTATCCAAACTAGAATTAGAGTAGTACTTGTGCCTATCACCCCT
Organism: Pinus taeda; assembly: GCA_000404065.3. Lineage (NCBI taxonomy): Eukaryota > Viridiplantae > Streptophyta > Pinopsida > Pinales > Pinaceae > Pinus > Pinus taeda. Next base: position 17,111 of record APFE031572537.1, on the reverse strand, counting down.
CCTATCTAGAGTATCCAAGGACCTACCATCTCTGATCGTGTCCTCTCCATCCAACCTGTACTCACCATGAGACCTGCTGCCATATGCCCCATTAGTTTTTTCCTCCTGCTCATGGATGATTTGAAGTGGCCCCTATCATTGCAATTTTGAAAAACTCTAAAGGAGTATTACACTATCCTCTACTAGTTTCTCTTGTGCCTGCATGATTTTTTCATTGTTCGCCCTAAAACTCCTTATTTTTTCCTTCAAGATTCTCAACGTGTCTGCTAAATCAGAAGAGTGCCCAACACCACGTTGCTTATCTAATCCATAGGGAGAGCCTTGGGAACTATAGTCTATAATATTGCTAGTCATCTTTAATATTCTTCCTGCAAGGTATATCATGTCAGTTAAACCAAATCATAATAAACTAACTTACCTTAGTATAATTCGAGGAGGATACCTAGTCTCCAAGATGAACAAATCAACATAATACATGGATAACATAATCATGACATCATATAGAAATATAGCACATAGTATGTAACCATATATCTATCATTCTAACTAGAGTCCAGTCATCAATGCATGACCATATCAACTACACATTCCATGAATTCATGCATGACAACAACTACCATATCACTGTACACTTGACCACATGTGAATACTAGCATGGATAAACAACGTGTAACCAATCATACACTCATGATGACAAACTTCATACCAACAACATCCTCTTTCACATGGAGACATCACTACAACCTTGACCAACACCATGCATATGCAACAAGAACATAGACCACAAGGATGATTAACACACATGCAACTGATATGAATGCATGAAAAACACACATCCCATCTAGTTTGAGGGGTGAACCATGCTTTGATACCACTTTGTAATTCCCTCCTCCCAGATCTACCCAAGTAAACAGCCAACCGGGGTAAACATGTGACGAGAAGTTACTATGATATGATTCAACCTCCTAAGTAACCTTAAGGAAGTAGAATCGATGGAAACACACCATACGAGACCTTCTGCACCTGGTACAAGACTCCCAGAATGCATCCCAGCCATTCCCCTAACCAACCCTTGGGTCTCACTGAAATTTTAGACCTATAAAACCCTAAACGCTCCCTTGATATGGGCAAGAGTACATTTGAGGACCTATGGATGCATGCACAACATGTGTGTGCCAGCATCTAGGGACTTTTCTACCCAGCAATGTGCTTGCAACACCAAGATTTGAGCCAATTTTTCATGCCCAAATCCCAATTCAATGCTCATAATTCAATGACACTTTTAGAATCCATGATTTCCATAATAACAAGTCTTACAAATAAAAAATTGACACCAGGACTAGCTCTGACCATCCCCAACCGGGACTGGCGTTTTGCTAAACACTTGGAATCAATGTAATTTACAGGAAATGAATACAAGATAGAGCATAAATGACTAATAACTCATATGAGACTTGAAAGGAGGATCACCATGTGTTGAAAAATGTGCAACAAGAAATGTTAAATTTATAATGTGCTAAAAATAGACCTGCTAAAAATAGCATGTCGAAAAATAGAAGTTTGGCCAGTGAGGTCATTGGCCACATTGGGTGAGAGGTGAAACTACTAAAAATAGAATTTCTGGGTCCCTTCCTATTTATAACAGTCCCTAGTCTATCTATAGGAAGTAAAATTAAGTTTGGTCTTAACAGCAGTTGGAAATATTGATTAATTAATTCAGTTGAGTTAATTAGTTAAGGAAATTCGAATTTGAAGTCTTTGTGAGCATGCACATGAGTTGTCCCATTGATTGAGGAATTTATCCTTAATTTCCTCCACTGATTGAAGGAATAAGTATGAGTTCTATAATGAGAGAATCAGTTGACTTAGTTCTAACTAGTCAAGTCCAGTTAGATTATTTTAACAAGTTGTTAAAATAATAAAATATAGTTTGTTAATGCTTGCATGCATGTGACAACTATTATTTTAGATAATTGAGAATTCACTCATGGATAACTGTTGCATGTCAGTTCTGTCAGAGACCCAGTTGAGATCAGATATGGGACAATGTACTATCAAATTCTCGACTATTTCTAGTAAGTAGTTTTTGCATGGTTGAGGAACTAGTGTCCTCAAGGATTGCGTAGTTGGACCATTGGTTAACTTGGTATGTTTGGAATTAATTGCATATGCTTTTGATATTATTTCCTAAGCAAACTGTGCAAGGAAATACAGATTGGACCATAGGTAAAGACTTTATATACAGGGCTTGGTTGGTTCATGAGACACATCTTCACATCCTCATAGTTCATTGAGAACTGGATAGCTTGAGAGCTTATTCTTTTTGTATTGTGAAGAGGATTTCCACTTGATTAATAATACATGGTTGGGGTTTTATGCTTGTGCTTTCCCCTGGATATATCTTGTGTTATGTGTGATTATTTCTCTTGATCAATTATGCATGTTTCTACTTGATGTTGCTCATGAATTCGATTATGCTTCCGCTTAATGTTTTGTAGAAGTAGAACAAGTATTATGCTTTAGGACATTGCATATATCGATTTGTTCTACAGGTGAAATTTCTACACCATGCTCTTCCCTTAACTGTTTTGACATCAATTATCTCTTGCATCCATTATCCTTTCAGTTACAAGTAAATACATGAAATAACCATGACAATAACCAGTGATATAACCATGCTCATAGCCAACATTAAACCATGAAAATAACAATGAGATAACAACCATTAAATCCACATATTACTAAGTACCAAAGAAAGAGAACTTAGATTTTATTAAACATAGGAAAATTTGACCAGGTTTGGGACTTCCACATACCACTCGACTGTAGTCATGGATAAACAAAACATTTATTTCAGCCAGTCACCCTCATGCCATATTCCAAGCATGAATGTGGGATATCGTGGATAAACTAATCCAAAAAAAAAGTCAAGGGAATCCAGAGGTTAAACCACCTCTACTCTCACTAAATTGTGATCTCACCAAAACTGACACTGATATCACAAAACGAAATCGAGCTAGGAATGCCTCCAGACTCCATCACTATCCTTAAGGAATTTTCTGTCTCCTTGTCTCTCAAGCTTTACTACAATCCACACTGGATCACTAGGCCCTAAACCGAGACACCAGTCTCTTAGGATTTATAGAAATCCACACAGGATTACTTGGCCCTAAACCAATACTCCACCCTCATTCTTTACCATGTATCCTGCCAAAACCAGTCAAGGAATTCCTAGGCCTTTGGGATTTTCCTGAGACCACCTCTGCCCCGGATTTTGAAATCGTCTGGAAATTCCAAAGCTCAAAAATGAGAAAACAATCCCATCACACCATTCCTATCTAGAAAAAGGAAAGTCTAGGCTGAAAACCATTGTCATAACCCGACAAAACCTTTCCACCCACAACAAGAGAACCATACACCAACACGCAAATCCATGCATGTCAAAACCAACTAGGAAATCATAGATGAAATATATTACCTGCAAGTATTCATGCTGAAGTTTCTTGATCATGCTCTTCCTTGCTTGATCCTCACTTTCCTTCCGTTCCTTTTTCTTTCTTTTCCTTCCTTACCCCAAGGCTAGAGTACTCCAAGAAAACTCTAATTGTCCAAGAGTGAGAGAGAGAGAGAGAGAGAGAGAGAGAGAGAGAGAGAGAGGGAGGGAGAATATTGAGAGAGCTCCAAAACTGAACTGACAAAAGGTACCAACTAATCCTGAGAAGCCTTTTTATCAATTAGGCTTTTGTTTTCTTCATTTTCCATTATTTTCCTTCAATTTCCTCATCACATGAAACCTGTGACCTTTCACCTTCCTTTTCTCCTATTTTCCATTATTTTCATAAATAAATGTGCCAAAAATACTTTTTTTCCTTTTTAATGCCTTAGTCATTTCCTTTGCCAATTTCCCTTAGCCATAAACACATCTAGTGATGCCCACTAGGATATATCTGCCCAACATTCAACTTGGAATAAGTGTCACTTAATCATGGTTGTATTTTTCCTTAATTAACTTTCATTACATGAACTTTTAGCCAGGGGTTGTTACATAGAGAATATGTGTAAATAGAGAAGGTTAGAATCATTCGAAATTGTTTAATGGATTGTAGATTCACAATATTAGTATTCACTCATTTCACCATAAGTAGATGAGGAAATAAGTATGTTTAAGATGTGCCTACCTTTGGTTGGTTATCATCCCATTTCCACAAATCTAAAATGTCACATTTCAATAATAATTTTTGCCAACAATATCAACAATCCAATTAGATTCCAACATGCTAAGATTCAAGCCCTCAATAAATTTTCAATAATAAACCTTTCATTCATAGTTTTAGAAATAACATAATCAATATTTTGAAAACATCTAATTATAAACGGTTGCTAGCATGGGAGATTGGATGGCACGGTCTCACAGCTCTGAAACCCTAGATGAGAAGAGTTAGGGATTCCCTCATATTTTTTGTTGCATTCACCTTTTATTCTCTCACCCTTCGCTGCACCGCTATCATCGCTACGGTTGACATCCTAACCATTATCTCCTATGTTGTCATCCTGCTACCCTACTTTCTCACGATGTCACTGTTGCTGTCTACAGAATGTCAGCAATGGATGTCGACGTGCTTGATTATTTGGAGGATTCAAACCCTGAAAGGTCCATCTGGACAAGTCCAAGTCTACGTTGGAGCAGACAGATAACAGACCTCTGGGCACAACATCTCCAACTTCGAAGGATTACTCTCATTGTCGTTTCGACCCGAGACCCTCCTCGCACTCCATTTCATCGCCGACTTCTCCATCGGAACACCGGGTCTCAAGTGCCCTCCCCTCTCACTGGAAACCCTAAAATATCTCATTTCCTGCATACCTTTGTCCCCTACCTTTGACTTCGTGCCTTTGTACACCCCCCATCTGACTTCCCCTTCCATAAACCCTCACGTAGCCAGACAAGACTTTGTTTTCGCCTCCGCTCTGCATGCGGCTGTTTAACACTTCCCGCCTCATTCCTTGGCTACTCTTGGCCTCTATTCATCCCCATATAGGTGTTTTGATACTCCTATTGTTAAAGCTCACTCCAGAACCCCTCTATCTCGACGGCACGCATTGGGCTCACAAGACCCTCTTCGGGAACATCCCACTTCTCCGTGGACTGGAGAAGATAAGAAACAGAAGTGTGTCAAGGCCACTCGAAAGCAATTGGAGATTAGCTTTAGGGTGGGTGTGTGCATGGGGGAGGTGGTGGACACAAATAACTTGGTGTTGGTTGGTAGGGTTCGAGGACGTGCCTACACTGCTTGCAGATTACGACAATGGGTCATGGAAATTTTGGGGCATATAATTATGGAACTCCCAATTGTAACCACTTTGGCTTGAGGGTGGTTCACTCTGAGTTTTTCAAGAGAGGAACAGAAAACATGGGTCCTATCGCGATATTGGCATATTGAGATGGCTCCTGTCCTGCTAAAGCGTTGGAACCCTTTATTCTACCTTGAGCGTGAACAATTGGGAGCTAGACCAATTTGGGTTAGGTTATCGGGCCTCCCCCTACATTTCTGGTATGTTCTTGGAACATATCTAGATTTTGAAAAGTCATATGAATCAACCAGTAACAAGACCATGGCTTGAATATTGGTTTATTTGGATATCAAAGGAGGTTTGGAGGAACATATTACTTTGCCCTAGCAATGATTCACATGAATTCAGCTCTTGGACTATGAAGGCGTGCCCTTTTGCTGCCGGAGGTGTCATAAAGTGGGGCATCTATTCAAGGAATGCCCATTCATTAAACCTGGCGTCTCCCCTACCAAAGCTCTAGAAGTAGCTTCCACAGGAGAAGCATCTACTGCAGAAGAGCTGACTTCATGATCTGAAGGGACATGTCACATTGTTTGTGAAGATGTTTAGGTCCCTATTTCGATTTCTTCGAGGCCTCCTTCACCACCTATGACGATATCCTGGGCTATAGTCACGACTGCTCGATCATCGAGTGCTTCTTCTCCCCTCTTCTCTGCATCTCCTATTAATTCTATTGTTTCTATTATACATCATCATGTTGCATTTTCATCCATCCCCGACATCACATCGTCCCTGCTTTCATGCCCTCTAGACTTGAACCTTCCAATTATACCCACCACTCAACCTTCCATACCTGATAACCTGATATTCTCTCCAACCCACCCCCAGAGATTCCTACTTCCTCTCAGCATTCACACTCATACAATCTCCGGTCTATGGCATCCCTTCCACCCAATCTATCTAGGATTGGGCTGATTTCCCCTCCTAAATCCTCCAAGTCCACCAAAGGTAGACATTCCTTCATGTCCAAGGTGATCATCCACGTTGGGGTGGATGTGGCTTTGGGAAGGCAATCCACACTTGAGAGGGTTCTTAGAGCATCGAATACCCTTAATCAGTTTCTATCATGAAATGGTTATCTTTTAATTGCAGGGGCCTGACAAGCACTATGCCCTCAGAAGGTTGTTGGAATCTGAGACCATCGATATCATTTATCTTCAAGAAACCCTGGCCAATGCTGACTTGATCATCCCAATTCTTCATTCCCTGAAGTCAGGCTGGACTTTCCATGCTTATGATGCGATCAGAATATATGGAGGTATTGCCTTAGGTATCAATCCGTGCACCATTAATATTATCTCCACCTGGGGTGGAGCTGGGTTTATTGCAATGGAGATTTTCTCCTCCAAATTAGGGATGGAGATCAGAATATTAAATATCTATGCCCCCTGTCTCAGCTAGGCTGATTTTTGGACTCATCTGCTCAACTTATCCCTTGTAAATTCTAACAATCTTATCCTAGGAGGGGATTTGAATTTCTCTATTGGATATGGGGAATCCTAGGGCAATAATGACCATATTGATCCACTTTCGAACATCATGTCTCACCTCATGGAGAAGCACCAATTAATTGATATCGCCATGCACAAATTGATGCCTACTTGGCATAATCGAAAAACTGGAGATGCTGCATTAACCAAGCGATTAGATCACTTTCTCATAAAGGGACATTTGATTCGGGCTCTTCCTAATTATCGTCAGTGGGTTGGAATAGGTGGAATCTATGACCACACTCCTATCCTCATTGAGCTCTTTGGGCTTGTTCCTAAGCCTAGGGCTCCCTTCAAATTCAATTCCTCTTGGTTAATGAACCCTGACTACATCAATTTGGTCATGGATTTCTGGCATACCCACCCTCCATCCAGTGGGATATCTATAGTGGGGGGCTTCTGTCAAAATTTACTCGAGATCAAGAGCCTTACTATTAAATGGGCCAAGGAAAAAAGGGACCGGGATGAATTAGCCCTCTCTACCATTGAACAACAAATGGCAAATTTGTTAGATGAGCATGGAAGAGGGTTTAGATTGGATGATGCTAAAACTCACCTCACTAACTTAGAGTTGTTGGTGCACTAAGATGACTATTAAAAGAAACCTTAATACCTACATTAGTTATCAAACCAGGGTAAGTTTGTTTATTTTAAGAGTGTTGAACATTTTCTATGTAAGTGAATTCAAAGGCTAATTCATAATGAAATGATTTAGAATTGTTGCAATGATTAAATCTAATTCTCGAAGTTCAATCCAAAACAAATATAAAGGAAAATCTTAAAGAATTTGCAAATCTATCTTAATCTATTGTGCAGAAAATTGAATCTGAATGCAAGTAAAAAGAATCACTCTTAGTAGATTGACTAGTATCAACAATAATTGATTCGACAAGAAAGAAAGCTACAACAAATGAACAACAAGAAACTATTCAAACTTTTAACTGAAAGCAATCAACTGTAAACTCAAGATCTCTGATAACACTTCTTCAAAATGAAAAACAATCAAATACTTAAACTAATATGATAAATTCATCAAATATTAACACACATTTGTAAATATAGCAAGATCTAGATTCTAGTTTGAATGGAAAAGGTAAACCGTAACAACCAATACTTACAAGAATCAGAATAATTCTAGTTTCATGAAATAACAGGAATAAACAATTACAAGAGTAAATAGAAATAAGTATGGCACAATTAAAGCAGTAAATCTCCTATCAACCAAGCCTAGAGTCTCTAGAAGTCACTGTCGAAATATAATTAGAATGCTATTACAAGTCAAACATAGTATTTCTCATTAAACTCAATAAAGATACATCATCACCGTAGTGATAATACTCTATGTCAAAAGTGAATAGTTACAATCTCTCAATTCCTCACTAGCTTAACTTAGTTACATTCTACTTCACCCATTGACTTTATATAATTAATGAGATATAAACGGATAGGAGCGAGTCTTGAGGATCAGGAGATCTTGAGGATTTCATAACCGACAATATGATTTCATTACAAAATAAACTCGTTTCTCGTCGTCTTCTGTTATCCTTCATGAGCGAGACATTTGTCCTTTTCCTTTTCTTGGTCATTTTTGTTCCATCATTTGAACATCAATTGTTCAATTCATATTCTTGCATATAAAAATAGCGAAAATTACCTTTAATGCCCAAAATTACCCAATTCGTTAATGATTGATTTTATCTAACTTCTATAATCGTTTCTTCTAAATTATTTTCTAAAATGAAGATAAAATTAAAGATTAATTAAGCTAAGATGAGGATAAAACATACCTTTTCCATGGCCCAACATACTCCCCTACTTACCTTATTGCATGTCCTCATGCAATCAAATGATTGAGGTGTAGTTGTATCAAAGAATAGGCATGATAAAATTCTTCTTTATATAGCCTAAAACCATTTTTTTGTTTTAAGTATTGCAAAATCCTAGTTTAGATGGTGATCTCGCAAATCATAATCATGGTAATACCCTTCAGGGGGGTACCAGATAATAGGACATCTATAATGGCATCTTATCCAGGCAGGAGCCATGCCTAGGACCATATTGTTGTACCTGTTTAGGCGAGAAACAACTGCTGTAAAGTTTCTGTACCAAATGGCTCCCGGCTCTTGACTTTGTTAGTGGAGGCTTCCCATATTTGCCTTGCTACCAACAAAGCTTCCTCCTTAATGTCCTGAAATTATTCTCTTCCCGCCTGTATAATATATGTATGGAGTGGTCCCAGTTTAGCCACAACCTCCTTTCGTTGCATAAACCTTTTATGTTGGACCGAAAGATGTAAGGGTTTTGTGGGTTCTCCTCTGACCCACAAATCTATACCTTGTTCCCTTTTCTGAAAAGTGTTATAGGCTTTAGCCCATTTAACATGATTGGTAGCAAAAGGGAGGAAAGCTTGGAATTGAATGTCCCCAATTAAGGGGCTCGGATTACTATCTAGTTCATCCTTCAAGAAGAAATTGTGCATGTATAATTCGCATAGAAGGCATTGTAATTGCATATTTTGTTCCCTAAACCATTGGACAAATTTTGGAGTGGTCATGAATTCTGCTAACTTACCTACCCTAACAGCTTTAACTTTCAGCAATAGGTAGCTTTCTAACAAGAATAGCACATAATTAGACTGGCAAGACAAAGCATCAAAGTAAAGAGAAAAAATAGTTTCAATTTTTTCATTGGCCTTCTGAAGCTTGGCTTGTGCTTTCTCTAATTTCTTCTGCTCATCTTGGAAGCTAGAAAAAGTCTCGTCTTCTGTTGCAGTAAGTTCATCGAATTTCTTCTGCAACTCCTGGTGTACCTGTAACGGTACTAATTCTTCCTTATGTTGAGCCAACTCCTATTGGGTATTTTTTAATACATTATGCAATTTCATGTTAACAGTTTCCCTCACCAGAGGAACATAGTGAGAGGTTTCCTCTGTTTGAGTTTCACTATCATATCTTATCACTAAATTAGTTTGAACAGTAGCTTCAGCTATTTCTTGGGACATACAACAATATTCTTGGGTATTCTCCTCAAAATTAGTTTGAACAACAACTTCGACTGTTTCCTAGGGCATACAGTAGTTTTCCTACGCATTCTCCTCAGAATTGGTTTGGAAAGCAACATCTGTAGGAAAGTTCATTTGGGTCTCCATTGAGCAAACACAAGGACTTTTAGTCTGAGTCCCAATATTCACGAAAGGACATTGTTCTGTTTAGGTCCCAATTGAACAAACACAAGGACTTTCAGTCTGAGTCTCAATATCCTCCAAAGAACAATGTTATGTTTGGGTCCCTATAGTTTCCAATTCCACTTTCAGTTTCTGGGCCTTAACTACTTATTTTAACCACTCTCTCAATTGTTTGACTTTTTCTTTTGTTTCTTGTATTTCTTAATCAGCTTCCTCAATAGGTCCTTGTACGATTTTTTCTTCGAGGGGTTTCTGATTGGAGCTGTCACAGTCGTATTTATTTTGGGTTCATGAAGATCTATGCCAATATCAGGGTTATGTTCCAATGGAACAGTATCTTCTAATTGATTCTTGTCTTCAAGGTCTTCTTCTACATGGGCTTCTTTCTTAGGGGATTCCAATGGAACAGTATCTCATAAGTGATTTTCATCTTCAAGGTCTTTTTCTGTATGGGCTTCTTTCTAAGGAACAATATCTCCTGATTGGTTTCTGTCCTCAAGGTCTTCTTCTGCATGGGCCTCTTTCTCAGGGGACTCCATTACAACAATATCCCCTAGTTTATTTTCATTACCAAGGATTTCTTCTGCATGGACCTCTTTCTCAAGGGACTCATTCATAGAGGGAACTGATTCCCTCTGATCCTCCAAATTATTAGAAGATGGAAAAGTTTTAATATGGACAGAACTGCCGACAGAGGCGGACTGGTTAAGGGAATGATTTTTCCCTTCAGAGTTTCCAGATGGATCCTTTTCTTCACAATATGTACCCATATTCTCCAATATTTGAGTCATTTCTTCCTCATATTCCTACAGAAAATCATCTTGCGGGCTTGGAGAGGGCATATGAGATGACCCTTCTTCTTTTGTTGGAATTGGGGCGCACTACTATGATTTTATCCTTGTAGAATGCCTATGTTTCGCTGGGCTAGAGGCCAAAGAAGGATTCATTCTTTTTCTTTCCCTTTTTGGACCCGTTACCTTTACTCTTTATTGTTCAGTATCCGTCTCATCCATGATTCTATCATCTATCCCTGTCTGTGCATCTGGGTTTCCTTCTTGTGGGGTTAAGGAAGGATTTACAAAGTTATCCCAAGTTAACTATTGTTGGGCCAATCCATGAATAATGATTAACTTAATTAGACTGAAAATAGAATGTGGGTCTTTAGCCTTCCTAACCCGACTAGCAATATCATGCAATAAGGAATTTAAATAGATTGGAAAATTAATCGTAATTTTCTGCTTCAGAATAGTTAACAGTTTGAGTTGTCGAGGTTTTACCACATCTTGACATCCATCACAAGTGATGTACCTCTGAACAATGGTCATCAATTCCTCACATGGTTTCTTTAAAGATGTGGGGTGATCCATTTTCCTTTGCATACCAATTGTTCATCTGGGTCTTGGAATACCACAACTGTGCCTTGGAGGAGAACATGCTTATCATTCCATCTTGTGCCTTCTGCTAGAAGTCCAGAGACTTCAGCTATAACTACTTTAGAAACTATTATATTTCTGCCCTTCACCGTCGTGCATCCATCATGTAGATTTTGCAAGAATTCAAGTGATATTTCATCATGGGATCCCTGTAACTTGGCCAGGCACTAAAGCCATTCGACACGCTCAAGAATTCCATGAGCCTATTCTAATACTCAGAGTACTGTAGGTTCACTATGGATAGCTTTTCCTCCCATGGTTGTTGTTTCTCAGTAGCTGGTTCACTTCGCACTTTTGCATGTGCTTCCTCACAAATTCTTAGTTTGGAACAACACAATAAACCATATACAAAACGTTAAAGCTATTAAAAGAGCAATGACGTCGATTTAAAGTTGTTATTAAAAGGCGATGATGTTGTTTGTCACATCTGCATTTTTTGGCACACTTAATAATTAATTCACATGCTATCCATAATTCCTACCTTCCCCCCTCCAATCAGAAAATAGTTTGATAATTATTATGCACGCTATTAATAATGCAAACCTTCCACCTTCCAATTAGAAAAGGGCGTCCACGACCATAAAGCATGGGAAAAATGGAAAGGGTGTTGGGGATTCATAAATATAGCCAGACAACAATCAGAGCAGCATAAATACGGTAGCAAATAGCCAGACCATTACAGGTCGCAAAGATTTGAAATGACCGCAAAAGGAATAAGACAGAGAATGGGTCATTATGCGAAGAGATATTTTTCTTAGGTGGAAAAAAATGTGATGAAAGCATGACCAACGGTAAATGATAATGACTGATGGTATCGATTGGTTAGACAATATTGATATAATGCATATAAAAGTATATTTTACCATGCACCTTGGTTAATTTAGTTATAAACGTTGTTCAAATGGTAAATTCACCTTTAGAAATGGATCAATAGGAAATAATAGGATAAGAATAATTGGCAATGTAACATAGAACTTCAATACCACAAGCAAAGCCACTGCTACCAACATGCATTCATAGCCTCGACAGGTTGTTTTTTAACCCAAAAATGAGCCAGAGCCCTCCATTTAGTATTTTGATGGTTTTCTTTTTTATTGCTATAAAGAGACCACTATGATGGCATGGTAACCAGATAATCATAGTGCCATTCACCAGGATATAATAAAGTGATCAGGTCGGCTCATGATGAGACCCCTTGTCCTTCTAAAAGTTTTGACTATCTAAAAGGTCATTACCCTGGTGTGGTGGCCATAATGGAATTTCACTTGTTACATCCTTATGATCATGGTAGGTTTGGCTTGTGATGAGACCCCCTATCCTCTTCAAGAAAATTTGTATTGTATTTTCATATTTCCATATTTTTATTATAAACAGGGGGAGGCTCATTTACTCCTTAAGAATTAGGGATGGTGTGAGAAGTAAAAAAATACCAATGAAAGTTATGCTTTTATCCCTATATCATCATACGAAAGGGAATTATCAATTAAAAGTGTCAAAGATAAACCAGTGTTGGCTTAGGGGGTCTTGACATAGGTTCAGAGTTAGTTGCGCCAAACAAATCCCTACACTACTGGCCCTTTTGGCATCAATCCATGGTGCGCGGACTGAAGTCTCACCCGAAGCAGTATGGGGTGATGCTGGAACCAAGTTTCCGCACCCAGAGATCAGTGTGATTTCTTCTTGAGGCCTAGATCTGCCTCCGTGTAGATCGATAAGCCTTTATGGCTTATCACTATAGCTTCCCTTAATCGGCCCTTAGACCTTCGCGAAGGTCTACGACTGGCTTTTTCGGACCCCGAACAGGCAGATTATCTACTTATGTTCATCTTATATTACCTTTAGATTGGTATTTACTCAGATCTACCCGAGTGTTCGATAACTTTAACAGACAATGTTAATATCTTCGCGTAAATAATTAACCTTAATTGTGTTTAGATAAAACTACATATCAAGTAAAATCATGTGTCAATACATTGTTATTTCATAAAGGCATCATTCATCATAGTATATATCGCAATCATACATAAGAAAAGTAAAGAGATAAAACACAGGGATTTCCGTAACAATCTCCTTTATTGATCTTCAGTGTAAGTTTACAGACTCAATACTTCTTTGTGCACTTAGCTGCAGGGGTCCGTGCACTCAGCTGCAAACACTACTCTAGGCCTCTGCTCACTCATTTGCGGAGCCTCTTTCTCCTCTAAGACTTATACTTCTGCGCTAAACTTCTTTTGTCATACACATAGACTACTTCCTCCTTTTCCATGCCTTAGACTCTCTAAGACAGACCTATTTATACAATTCCATTGTCTGTGAACCATGGGTAGATCTCAAAAATCGACTCAAGTTTACATAAAAGAGGGTAAAAACCATTTTTGACTCTTAAATCTCTACGTGCTCCATGACCACAACTTGTGGAGACTTTACATCTTTTTATATCAAAACTTGGGCTTTTGCCCCAAAACTGACCTAGGGGACCCCATCCCAACAACCAGCATGGTATTTAGATAGTGAATCATTTTATGATATGTCCAAAGAGAAAATATTCAACCAGCTATTATATAGATGAACCAGGTTAGTTTCAGAATAAAGATAACCATCAAAGTTTTTACAAGTCATAATGTACTAATATTATTATTTTTCCTATATCTTGGGTACATGTTCCAAATCCAAAAAGATAGGTTTGATAAGAAAACATGGGATAGAAAAATGGAAGCTTGATTAAAAATGAACGACGATGGAACAACAATTATTGGTCTTAAGAAAAAGAAATCGTAGTTGTTCGTTCTACCGAACAATAACTGTTCAATTGATTGAAGAACAGTTGTTTAATGAATTGAACATCAAACACACAAAAAATAAATCAAAGTTGTTCAATTCACTGAACAACAATTGTTCAATTGTTTGAACAACAACTGTTCAATTGATTGAAAAAAAAAACACTCAAAAAAGAAATCGGAGTTGTTCAATTGACTGAACAGTAGTTGTTCAATTGATTGAACAACAAAACACGCAAAACAAGAAATCAAATTTGTTCAATTGAATAAACAACAAAACACACAAAAAAATAAATTGGAGTTGTTCAATTGACTGAACAGTCATTGTTCAATTGATTGAACAATAGTTGTTCAATTGATTGAACATCAGCTATTCAATTGGTTGAACAACAAACACACAAAAAGAAATAGGAGTTGTTCAATTGACTGAACAATAGTTGTTCAATTGATTGAACAAAAACTATTCAATTGATTGAACAACAAACACACAAAAAAGAAATCAAAGTTGTTCAATCTGCTGGACAATAGCTGTGTAGAATTTTCTCTACAAATCAGCTAGCTCACTGATATCATGTAGAAATTTCACCTGCAGATCAAATTGATATATGCAATGTACTAAATCATAATACTAGATCTACATCTACCATAAACTTTGCGGAAGCTAATAAACCATGAGAAACATCAAGCATGAACACATATAACTGATAAGAAGGAATTAATCACACATAACACAGAAGAATTTACCCAGGGAAAGCACCAGCCTAAAACCCCATCTTTGTATTATCATACATAGGATTTATACAAAGCCTTAGCTCTCACACAACTAGCCAAATCTCAGTAAAATCCTCACAGATGAAGGTGGAAATACATCAGGATTACACAAAGCCTTAGCTCTCATAGCTATCCAACCCGCAGTGCAATCCTTCTAGATGCTCATAGGAAATCAAGGCTTCTCCTAAGCCTTCTCCTCTGCCCTCCAAGCCTCCTATTTCCTTGCGCAGTTTTTCCTGGGTGATCCTCCTGTTACCAAGTGTAACACTAATATCTCACACTGATCTCACACCCTGTAAAACTGCACAATCCTCAAGGAACCTTAATCCTTCTGCTTGGATGATTTTCCTTTATAGGAAAAAATCCATCCAACTGATAGTACATTGTCCCTTCTCTGATCTCAACTGGGTCTTTTTCTGAACTGACATGCATGAGTTATCCATGAGTGAATCTTCAGTTATATGAAATACAGTATTTACATGCATGTAAGCATTAACTAACTGAACTCCCATTAATTTAACAAATTGTTAAATTAATCTAACCAGACTTGACTCAGTTAATTGAGCCAACTAATTACAACTCATCCTTATCTCTTTAACTGATGGATAAATTCATCAATTAATAGATAAACTGTTGCATGTGCTCACATAGACTTCAAGTTTGATTTTCCTTAACTAATTAACTCAAACTGAATTAATTAATTAATATTCAAACTACTGGTAAGACCAAATTCGAATTTTACTTCCTATTTTTAGTCCAGGGACTGACTAAAATAGGAATCCACACTACACTGCTATTTTCTATTTTTAGCACTTCCATTTTTCATTCCCTGTTGCCCAATCTAGCACTGATGCCCAAACTGCTATTTTTAGCAGTTCTATTTTTAGCAATTTCTTGTTGCCAATTTTCAACAAGATGTTCAATTTTCTGAACAACATCTATTCAATTGATTGAACAACAAATACTCAAAAAAGAAATCGGAGCTATTCAATCTACTAAACGACAATTATTCAATTGACTAAACAATATTTGTTCAATTGATTGAACAAAAAACATGCAAAAAAGAAATCAGAGTTGTTCAATTGACTGAACAATAACTATTCAATTGATTGAACAACAAACAAACTAAAACGAAATTGCAACTGTTCAATTGATTGAACAACAACTATTCAATTGACTGAACAATAGATGTTCAATTGATTGAACAACAATTATTAAACACAAGAAAAAGAAATTGCGGTTGTTCAATTGATTGAACAACAATTATTAAACAAACAAAAATAACAAGAGAAATCCCCGTATTTACACAGTGATGCCTAAAATAAATTATAGCCAACCGTATGAAAATTATATACATTATTTACAGCTGCAGAGAGATAAATTTTCATGAAAGTAAAGTTGTCGGGTCATCACTCCTTGCAGCTAAAATTTGCATAGTGGGATCATCACGTACTTGTTGGAAAAAAGACTCTTTGGTGAGTGGTTTATGATAAAGATGTACTCGATGTCCATTCACCTAGAAAGAATGGCCAAACTCATCAATTGTGGTCAGAGTGAGAGTGCCTTTGTTGTGCACCTCTTGAATTTCATATGGGCCAAGCCACCTTGTGTGTAACTTACCCGGAAAGTCTTGAAATATGGAATCATAGAGGAGCACCCAATCTCCTTTCTGAAACGTCTTCTTTTTAATAAGGTTGTCGTGCCACTTAGTCCTTTGCTGCTGAATAATTGCAGTGCATTGTATAGAAAGTAGTTGAGCTTCATCGAATTCATTTATTTATTGAAGTAATTTAGTTTGGGCCTCCATCAGATCCAATCCCACTTCCTGGGTTGTTCGGATAGTCTTTATTTCAAATTCAATAGGAAAGATGGGTTCTTTTCCAAATAAAAGTTCGTACGGAGAATATCCAATAGTATTTCGCCAAGTTGTGCGATAGACCCACAAGGCCTCTGGCGGTCTAGCAGCCCAGTCCCACCGATGTGTCGAAATTGTCTTGGTCAAAATTGTTTCGATGACCTTATTATTGCTTTCAACCTGCCCGTTCGCTTGTGGGTGATATGGGGAAGTGAATCTATGTGTGCTGTGGTGGTTCCATAGAGTGGT
>APFE031572532.1:0-44585 GCA_000404065.3 Pinus taeda | reverse complement strand
ATATATATATTCGTGTTTCCCCGTATCCAAAATTTGGGGAGGTTGCATTTCGTATCGCTTCCCGTTTCGGAAACTCATACCCGTTTCCCTGTTTTGTGCAACTTAGGTCCTGGTCTTTGCTTTGTGTTGCTTTGTCCTCAGTCGTTATTTTGCAGAGAATTGGTTTGGAGTTCTGGCTGGCTCATCACTTGGGGTTTGGTCTTGGGTCAAGGTCTTGGAAGTTTTCAATGAAATTATATAAGAAGAGAATTTTGTGGGTTTTCCCTCTCTAGGAGAGGTTTTGGCCTTGACTGTGTCACGTGACACGTGACGGAGTGACTTGTATTTTTGTATCCTGTGTCCTTGTGTCATGTGACCTGGGAACCTAAGTATTGTCATCCCCAACGCTGTAGAATCAAAGTCACCAATCTAAACTGAAATGCATACGTAAAGCAATTCTGTTTGCATTGATAAACATTGTTTTAGTTTTAGATGACCTTTTTGTTGGAGCAAGCAACCGGAGTTGTTTGAATTGAACAGTACTTGTCTGGGAACTTTTGGCTTCTAATTATAAATAGTGTAATATTCTCTATTTCAAATGTAATAAACTGGCTGAGATATTTTGATAGCTAGATGCACACATCAAGCCTGTAACTTCCACTGAGATTTTTTTTAAGAAGTTTTTTCTTTCGGCAAGGTAGAGATTCTTTGGAGGTGGTCTGTAATTTCTTGTACTTTACAAGCAGGTTTGGTTGCTTTATAGAAGACAGAATAATGGACCACATTGCTTCCTTTATCGACAAACATTGCTCATATAAGAGTTGAGTTTTGGTAGGAGTTAGTGTTTAAAATTTAAACAGTCGGAGATATATTGGGAAGGTTAGTCTCCCAGGCTGCAAAAGAGTAGAAGATTCCCCAGCAAGTTAGAATATAGGTAGATCTTGATCAGAGTGGGAATTAAGATCTCACCTTCAACCTTAAATTTTTAGATTATACATAGCATCAAGTGATCAATAATGAAAACCTAAGTTGCTAGGGTAAAGGTACATGGGAGCAGGTGTGGAGTACAGATACTAGTAGACCACTTTTTGAAACAAGGGATGGCTATGTCAGTGGTAAATAGATCAGGTATTATATATACAATATGGTAAAAAAAACTGACATTGTAAATGGGCAAAGATACAGTTTCATTTTTGATTTAAATCACAGTAGGATGAAATTATTCGAGTGTCTATTCATCTATTGACTTTAATGATTCAACATTGAACATTGATATTCCATCCCTTTCAAGACCTGGTTTGGATGTGACAAATTATGGAACTAAAATGGGAATGGGGAAGAAGAATGTTAGCGACGATGACGAATATGTAATTTTGAACTGCTGCATGGACATCAATTTCCTGCAATAAAAACAAGGGACAACGGAACAATGCCTTACATCTCTTTTTCATATGGATGCACATGAATATATATGTATGTCTCATATCCATATGAAACATACGTATATCTTCATGTGCATCTCTTTTTCATCGTTTTTATATATGTATGTTTCTTTTTTGGTTGACCGGTTTTTTTCTGGTTCCAGTTTGGTTCATATTTTGGGCTTCACTGGTTCAATGAATGATCTGTTTCTGATAACATTGGATGACACAGACAAAGAGTACACAGAACCCCAGAATCCCCTAATATTGGGGATTAATAGAAAGAAGTTTCTTGAAGCAGATCAGAACAAAAAATAACAGACCAGCTATCAATACAATGACCATAATGGAAGGTACCAATGGGTTGGTTGTGGGGGTTGGGGAAAAGGTATGATTGGCAATGGGCAGATAAAGAATCACAACAAAACTCCAGAATCCGCTAAGATCAGGCATTAGGTAGAATACTATTGAAAAGAAGTTGCTATGAGCAAGCCAAAAAATATCAGACGGTGAGCTAGTCTAATCAATATGTAAATCTGGCCATAGAATATCAAAAGTTAGAGAATAAAACTGTTTTGTTTGGTAGATATCACAATTTGATTTTCACACCAGAAAATGAAGATATTGTTGGGGGAAGACTTTTTGAAATCAAAGCAGGGGTTGCTATCGATACAAAGATCATAGTGGAGGGTGCTGAATGTATGATCAGCAATGGGCAGACAGAATCACAACAAAACCCCACAATTCCCTAAGATCAGGCATTAGGTAGGATAACAGTGATAAGAAGTTAGCAGACCGTGTGCTAGTCTGCCAATCTGTAAATCTGTGAGACCATAGAATATCATAAAGTAGAGAATAAAACTCCAGAATCCGCTAAGTTCAGGCATTAGGTAGAATATTATTGAAAAGAAGTTGCTATGAGCAAGACACGGCCCAAAAATATCAGACTGTGAGCTAGTCTAATCAATATGTAAACCTGGCCATAGAATATCGAAAGGTAGAGAATAAAACTGTTTTGTTTGGTAGATATCACAATTTGATTTTCACACGAGAAAGTGAAGATATTGTTGGGGGAAGACTTCTTGAAATCAAAGCAGGGGTTGCTATCGATACAAAGATCATAGTGGAGGGTGCTGAATGTATGATCAGAAATGGGCGGACAGAATCACAACAAAACCCCAGAATTCCCTAAGATCAGGCATCAGGTAGGATAACAGTGACAAGAAGTTAGCAGACTGTGTGCTAGTCTGCCAATCTGTAAATCTGTGAGATTATAGAATATCATAAAGTAGAGAATAAAACAACTGTTTTGTTCTTAGATATGACAATTTGATATTTACACAAGAAAGTGAAGGCAGTTCACATAACACAGCAAGTACTCCAGAATCCCCTAAGATTGGGCATAGAGTTGGACAAGATTGAAAAGAAGTTACTCCAAGCAAACTGAGATTAAAAAAAATAGTAGACTGTGATTCAATCTAATCAATTTGGAAATCTGGACGTAGAGTATCAAAAGATAGAGAATATGACTATTTTGTTCATAGATATGACAATCTGGTATCCACACAAGAAGGTGAAATTTTGGTGGGGAGGATGTACTTTCATGAAATCAAAGCAGATGTTCCTATCAATACAATGACAATGATAGGGTGCTGGGAGGTTTGGGGGTACGTTGTTTTCTTATTTATTATTTATTATTATTATTATTATTATTTTCTGTAATTATAAATTTTTTGGTGCGAGGAAAAAATTATAATTATCAATAAAACGTATGAAAATTACATTCTGAATATGCACTGTAGTGCATTCAATAAAGGGCTGATACAGCCAAATAAAAAGGATCATTAGACCAGGCTCTCAGAAGAAGCCCTGTCCGTGTCCAACAAAATAATATCTATCAGCAGATATAAACTTAACATCATAAAATAGCAGGAAATATCTACAATATCCTCCTAGCTGCATGGGAATTTTATCTCAGAAAAAAACATAAGTGTAATAAGTGATCATTCTGGTAATGTGTCCATCAGCAGACCCTCTGTGAAAGTTCTATGATAATACTCATAAGAGGTTCCATCTAGGTGCTCCATGATCTTTCAAATGCCCAGTTTTTGTTCGGCCCCTGCCTTAGAGAGAGTGCTTGTGCTGGAGTTCCTTTCCCTGTAGATATGACAACATGAAATCCTATCAAAATAAACCTTTAATTGTAAAATCTCTTCAAGGATATGATGAAGTGTGTGCATGTGACATTTGGTAATCTCATTAAACCAAGTGATAACAACCTTTGAGTTTCCAAAAACCTGCAATTGTCGACATCCCTTCTTGATAACAAACAAAAGAAGAAACTTGAGGTGTAGTAATTCAGCATAACTATTAGTTCCAGTGCCCAACCCATACTGTAGCTTGTAGAAATGATTATGCCTCATGTATAACACCCCCCTCTCTCTCTCACACACACACACACACATGCCAGCCAAAGAGGCCTTGTCGAAGCAGGCCCATGGATAGGAGTCATCAATAACTTCTGTGATATTGTGCGGTCTATGTGCAGGCGTAGTAGCAGACAAAGCAACAAACATAGCCATGACCTATGTTGCTACTCTATCCTTAGTGGTGGACTTTTCTTGAAAGATTTTATTGTTCCTAGAGATCCATATACCCCAATTGATAATAGGCGGAAAAATCCTATTCTGTTTCAGATTTTCTTGTTCCCACCATTGCTTCCAAGCGTCCTTGCAAGATGTGCCCTACCACATTGTAGCTAGTCCCAAGTAGTCTCAGACAGTGTTCCATACAACCAATGAGAAGGCGTAGTAAAGGAAAAGGTGATCCATAATCTCCTCAATGTTTTTGCACAGGACACACCAACTAGGCCTTGCCATATTTCTCCTTTTTAGATTGTCACCAATAGGGACTTTATTTTCCAATATGCACCACTGAAAAAGTCTAGCTTTAGCTGGGTAGCTTAGCTTCCATAATTTCCTCGACCTCCACGATAACTCGCATGGTCTCCTGCCATGGTCTTCGTTTGGTGAATATTCCCCAAAATGAGAATGAACCCAACATAAAGAGTCCTCCATGTCTCTGAGGCGAACGTAGGAGATGGTGAGAGTTGTAGTATTATTTTGCCACTGACTTGTGTATCCAATAGGCAAATTAAGTTGGTTAGCATCAACCCAACATTGTGCCCACATAAAAGCACAAGCATTATCAACCACTTGATTTAGAGTGACCCTGCCGTTAATATTAAGAAATTCAATCATGTCTTGGTGTAAAGGAAAGTTTTCTCCACATCCCACCCAAGGATCAATACCAATCCTCAACTTTTCGCCATTTCCTACTTTCTAGGCGAAACCTTCTTTAACCGCTAAAAAATAGGCTAAAATTGCTTTCCATATAATTGTTACGTTTGACCTTTGCTTGTTCGGGATCCTTATCCATTCCCTAAGGGAAACTGTATGGATGTACTCTCTGGAAACCACATTTGTCCACATATTATTTGTGGATAATAACCTCCAACCAACTTTTGTTGCCAACGCCTTAGCAAACTTGTGTAGGTTTTTTAGACCCCATCCTCCCCACATCTTTGGCAATGAGATTTTATCCCATTTAAACCAATGGAAAACTCGACATTCTTTTGACACCATTTGTAAAAATCTGCAACATGTCTTACTGATAGCATTCAAAACACCTTTTGGTATCCATGATAATGACAACCAAAAAATTGGAATAGCTTCTACTTCTAGTACTGATTTTATGAGGACCAATCTAGCGGCTCTAGACAAACATTTAGACCTTCAGGGTTTTAATCGCTTCTTAATTTTTTTTGTGAGCTAAATCAATCAACCTTTTATATAATCATTGGGTTTTAGATGGAACCCTAGATATTTCAGCCCACGAAAAATGTTAGATTGAAAAGGAAACAAATTATGAGCATTAACTGACCTGTCCTTGGACAAACCAGGTGAGGAGAGTAGATTTTTGTTTATTTACCTACATGTCGGTAGCTTTCTCAAAGAGTGATAGGGCTCCTTTGATGGATGCTAAATCTCGCCTAGACCTTGTCATAGAACAAGAGAATATCATCCACAAATAACAAACGAGTGATTATTAAATCATCAACTATAGTTACACCCTTTAAGTCACCCCTCCTTTTTGCTTCAGCTAGCAGTTAGTTGAGGCCCTTAGCCACCATCAATAATAGTAGTGGAGAAAGTTGATAACCTTGCCTCAAGCCACATTGTGCATGAAAAAATGTTGAAGTTGCTTCATTATTAAGCATGACAAATGATAAAGTGGTTATGTAGCTCATGACCTTGTTTATAAAAGGAACTTCAAATCCCAAATGGGTCAAAAGCATTCTAATGTATATCCAACTGATGTTGTCATATGTTTTGGACAAGTCAATTTTAATCACCAAGCCCTTAATTTTCTTGGCTGTTAAACTATGAAAGCCTTCCTTAGGAAACTCCAAAGCCTCATGAATATGACGTCCTTCTAGAAATGCAAATTGTTCATTCGAAACATTTTTAGAGAGGATTGGCTTAAGCCTATTGGCTATAAATTTAGCTATGACCTTAGAAATACACTTGCATATAGAAATGGGCCCGAAATCGTCAAAAGAGTGTGGAGATTCAACCTTAAGGATGAGAGCAATAAAGGTGGAGTTAAAAGAATCAAGCATCTTGCCTGATTGTTTGCGATCCTCGACGACCTTTAAGGGATCCCCACCCCCCTTCCCCCCCCCCCCCAATTATCTCATATTGCCTAGAGAAGAATTCAACCAACCAACCCTCTGACCTAGTACTTTTGCCCTTTTGGAAACTATGGAGGACATTTTGTAACTAAGCCTCAGAGATGTGATTCATTAAGCATCGATTGTCTTCTTCATCTGTATACCTAGGGAATGATTGAGCCAATGAGATAACTTCAACAATGGTCACTTTTGAAGGAGCCTTATATGGATTATGAAGTTGCTTTTGCCCATCCTTGCGAGATCTTCAAATGTTGTAGCTCTGCCACCCTTTGGATCATCCAAAGCCCATATGTTATTGTGAACTCGACAACATTTTGCAAATTGTTGAAAAAGCTTCGTATTTTCATCTGCGCCCTTCAACTAAATAGCTTTGCTCCTTTACCTCTATGTTTCCTCCTTATCAACCAATATTTTTTTTTCTTAGTAGTCTCAAGATGGATGACCCTTTGCTTTGTTTCCTTTGACAAGTACCCCCCCTCAAGTGCTTCCAAATGCTTCAACTCTTTATCCATCTCTTTAAGCTCTTCCTCCTCCCCTTGCCTTTTAAGGGGAGACCACTCAATCGTGGCCTTTTTTACCCTTTTGAGGTTTTTCGCAAATTGAACTGCTACAGTCCTCTCCCTATCGAGGTTGAAAGGTATCCAGTTTATTGCAACCAAGTTACGAAAATATTCATCATTTAACCAAGTTGCATTGAATTTGAAAGGACTTCCTAGTTTATTAAATCTCCCTTTCACCTCAAGGAAAATAGGATGGTGGTTAGATTCGGCCCCCACCCCAACGCAATGATGAAATAGGGGGATCCTTTCCAATAAAGAGTCAACCATTAGGAACTGATCAATTTGCTTCGCTATCTTTGCTTCACTAGTTTACCTATCTCTCCAATTGGGCTTATACTTGATAAATTCTACATCATAGTGATTCTCTATAAGATGATTAGGATTGTTAGATAAGGGGTCAGTTTGAGCATGAGGGCCCCAAGTTTCAGAATGCCCCAAGAGAGAAATTCAAGCCCTGGCTACAACGAAATTATTAGCTTGCATATAAGAATGAGCCATCAACCTATCCAAAAAGTATTCTTGTTTAGACAGGTCCCATAAATATTTACCACTTTAAGCTCCATTCCCAGATCAAGTGAAAGAATATCAACTCCCAACATTGAATCCAATCCTTAGGAGCGTAGAATCTTGATTGTTTTTTGATTAAGTTCGACAACCAGGCCTCTCGATCTCCCTTTTACGTCGAAAGCCACAAAACTCCACCCCGGTAACAAAGATGTGAACACATTTTCTATCAAATCTCCTTACCCCAAAGTTTCTTGAAGGAAAATAATATCAACAGTTTCAGATTGGACTAGTTTTTTGGAGGGGCTAGTTAAACCCCAACAATTGAAAGAGAGAAAAATCATCGCGGGACCAAGCCCAAGGCTTGCATTGCTTTAAGCACTCCAACAATTGACCTTTGTCTACTCGTTGTTACATCCCAGTTGGCTTTGATTTTAGCACTCTATATGTTGCATTTTCTTCCTCGAGTCAGCCCACCATATCTTATCAGGGCGGAATGACCTAGGACCCCCACAACCAAGACAGAGTCCCTCTTCCCAGAACTGGATCAAAAGTTATAATGGTATAATGACTTAGAACATGTTGTTAAAATCACTAGAAGGGGAAGGAATTGAGGGCGGACAACATGAAGGAGCATGAGGGAAAGGACAGGGGACAGTGCCCAGAGAAGTTAGGGATGGACCATTGCTAGATGACTGAGATATATGACCTGAACTCATTGCAAGAGAACAAAAATAATTAATGAGATTAGAAACAGGGAGAGGGGGGAGAGCAAATACCTGAATAAGCGAGTCTAGAGGAAGATTAGTTGCCCTCTTGTGTGTCGTGTTGTCCAAAGATTTTCGCTTCTTCGCCCTTCGATTTATCTTGCTTGTCCATTTTCATAGGCTCCAACTCTTCTCGCTGTTGAACTTGTGGATGGTTAACCTCGAGGGGCTTTCCTTCTTCCCTTCTTGATATCGCCTTCACATTGGTCCCTTTATCCTTTCTTGCCGATAAAAGTAAGAGGGCAATCCTTAAGAACATGACCCAACCTGTGACATTTTCGACATCTGAAGGAAATTCCTTCATAATCCAGAATTTACCTGTGAGGAAAACCTCGATAGATAATGTTCAATTCTGCATAGAACCCTTCTCATGAGTCTTAAGTTAACCAAGATCCTTACTATGGCCATTTTGCCGCTGATTTGATATGACCTATTTTCCTCTAAGAAAGATCCTAACTCATTGCCAGTGAGCCTGAATACGTCCATAGACCAAAACTGTGGTGGCAATCTAGGGAGCCTAACCCTCCCAAGGCATAGCCTAATTTTTCTCTGTTGGAATTGAAAAGAGGGTTCCATCTTTTCACAAGGACCAATGAGGAATCAATGCACCATGTTTTACGTAGAACCAAACTAGTTGCTTCCATAGAGCTAATTTTAAACATGAACCATCCTCGAGTTAGAGCACTAACCTTTGGGAGATCACTTAGGTCTTTCCCCCATTCTTTTTCAGCCCATTCTCGTAGAAGCTCCTCCGTAAATTGCTTGCCACTAGCTCAGCCCACCACCATCCTCTCAGATGTTTCCATAACTTCCCCCATATGAACTTCTTACCCCTAGCACTAGATTTTGATCTTCGTTTTTTGCTTTGACATATTTTGCTCTTTTCCTTTTCTTCACAGGGCGCTGTTGTCCCTGAAGGCTTGGCTGTGGTTTTAGGGATTCCAGATGTTGTTCAGGCCCCGCTGCTCGGTCAACAACCTTACCATTTTCCACCTCTGGGTCTGATACAGTTAGATGGTCCAACTGAATGAAACCCTTCAAAACCTGAAGAAAAACTGTTGTACAGTTCTGCTTGAAACCCTAGTTCGCATCCATAGTGAAATCCTTCTCTGTCATTACCCTGTAAGGAATAACCTGTTCAATGAACCCTTCTACTGCCTACCACTGCCTCATTGAGGACCTACTCTTACCCTTGAAAAACCGTGGAGAGGGAGCTACCAAATTGTGTATTCAAAGGAGTGTTGGTGAGCAGATCTGTGGATGTTGTTTCAAAAACTCCAAACCCTGGAGAAAACTATGGCCCCAGGACCAGAGACGGCCCCTTACTCTGATCATATAGACAAACTCGGGGCGCGACAACAGGGGTAACTAACCTTACTGATTCCTGTGGTTGAAGAGGAGCGTTATCTCTTGGATCGGGAATGCCAGATGCCCCCACCATCCAGATCATGTGCCTAAGGTGGCACCTCAGTCCAGATGGGAGTGTAGTCACTGCGGCCAAAGGAATGATCCACCTCATCCACCATATTCCCATTGTCCTCAACCCTAGTCATATCCATAACTGCTAACATGAATAGAGGAGGCAGTCTGCAGTTTAGCTACCAACAGACCTGCCGTGTTCTGAAGATTTTCGATGAACACGATATTCCTCCGACTTCACTTGTAAAGCCTCCCTGAAGACCCACCTATGATGCACACCACAAAGCTCCCACATCGCTATTAATACAAAGACAATGATAGGGTGCTGGGAGGGGTCTGGGTGTTTTATGTATATGAACAGTTATGATCCAGACAAAGAAACACAGATCAGTAACCCCAGAATCCCCCACGTTGAGGCATTGAGTAGGATAATATTGAAAATAAGTTACTAGGAGTAAATCAGGACAAAAAATAGCAGACGGAGCTACTCTATTTAATTTGTGGATGTGACCAAGGAATATCAGAAGGTAAAGAATAAGATTTCTGCTCAGACTTGACAATATGATATTCACATAAGAAAGTGAAGAATGGTGCGATAAGAAAGTGAAGGGAGGCCAGGTAATACAATGGCAGAATGTAAACATTCTGTCAGTATCTGATGATACAGTTCCTGGTGAGATTGCTATTTTCCATCATTTTAATTGCATTTTGGAATGCAGAAATGTATTCAGTATCCTTAAAACCCTGCAGCACTTGGATTGTACAGACTAAACAAATTAAAACTACAATTCTAACAATCCCTGACTGGCTTTTGGGCAAAGTTAACCTGAAAAGGACCAAAATGTTGAACTTAATTTGGCCTGACTTTCCAGATGTCATAGCACACAATTCTTACTCTATTTTTTAAATTTCTTAGTCCAATCCCATTGATTTGGCCTGACTTTCTAGATGTCAGCACAATTTTTTTTCATTTTCTTTTTATTCCTTGGGGGGTGGGGGAGGGAGAGGGGTTGTTTCAAGTTGCACTTATTTGCTAGCTTTACATAAGATGGGCTTCCGTTGTCTTTCTTATCAATCAAGTTGCACTTATTGTCGAGGAGCATGGGATTAAGGGATTTAGCAGGTTGTTTCATACTTCCACAGCTCTGATTTCCCGTTTCTGGGCACTTCGGTTAATAACTTACTCTATACAGCAAGGTTATTTTTTGATCAGTATGCTCTTCATTTTTGAGAAAGATAAAATGAACGGGATTTCTTCCGTTGTCAATTCCTTGAATGCACTAAGCAATTGTTTTATTTAAATTATTTTTTTAGAGAGTCATCGACCTCCTTGATGATTTTCTCTCCATTTATCAAACTAATCCCTTCCTTCAGGGACGAAGGTAAGGCGGATGCTTGGATTTGGAACATCAAATTTTGAGTTGAACTCTTATTTAACGCCTTTGGAAATAATAGTCCCGTGGTTCATGCCTGTGTTTGAAGTCCACAACAATGTAATATGGAAAAATTTCAACAAGGCAAAAACATTCAATCAAACTTGCCACAAGGTTGGGGTCTGTTACACTTACATATGTGTAATAGCAGTTTAAACGTGTTCCAAATTGAAAGGAATTGGTATTTTTGGTATAAAATTTGAGGAAAATCATTTTGGATTTGATAGAATTGTAAATATCAGATGTTACCATTGCCTATTCACATTTCTGCCTTAAAAACAACAATTACTTAATAATTTTTTATAACAAACCCAAAATAATTAAAATCATAGAATTTTTAGCTGCTTTCACTTTTAAATACAATTTTTCCACTAGATTTGGAACCTGCCACGTTTGGGAGTGCAGCCTGTCACCAATTTTCTAGCGTCTTTGGTTTCAGATAGACAATGATGTAATCAATATAAAGAAGACATATATGATGCTATGGGATGATGATTTGAAAAGGTAGTTAAAATGAGTTATTCTTCCATGCTTGTGTATTTTTGCAAGTAATTTATATCCCACGTTTCATATTTCTTCTTTGCACAAAGATATAATTTTGAACAAAGATATAGTGTTTAGATTTATCCTTTCCAACGGGGTATTCGCATTTCTACTTTTGTTCGTTGCAAATTTTGAAGTACAACATTTTAAAAATACCTTTGTAATTTGAGTGTTTAGATGCAAGTATCTAATATCACAAGTAGAATATGTCGGAGTGGTAAAAACATGGTGGGAAGGATATTGGGTTTTTGGACCCAAATCTCAATTGAGGACAATAAAACTATATCTATAAAATAGTGTTCTACATGGTTAAAGTATAAATAAGGTATATTCAATATGATAAAAAGACTTTGAATAACTATAATTATATTTTAATTATAGTTATTCTACTTCCTCATCTAAATGTGCTTTTATGATGTGTTATTCATAGTCAAAGGATGTGATTGATAGATTTTGTCGTATTTATTGTTGAGGCTTGTGGCTATTATGGAATTTTATAAACCAAGGTGTTACAATTATGGAGAAAGGGGATGTCAACCCCTTAGCCTCTTGGATAGCCATGATTGTTGGTTAGTTGGGTAAGTATCTTAGTGATTCTCAATCTTGGGAGCTTAGTCTACTTTAGACAGGTTGGGGAAGCTTTGAATCTTGATATTTATGATTAGAAGGTCTTGTTAGTAATAGGGATTGGGAACAAGAGTAGCAACCTTCACAGGAAGGTGAGGATTCAAATGAAAGGTGTATTTATAAAGACATTTGATGTAAGTGTAATAAAATTCATTGAAAAATACTTGTGCTGGTTGGAAATATGTTAAGAAGAGGATTAAGATGAAAGGTGTATTTATAGAGACATTTGATGTCAAGTGTTATAAAGTTCATTGAAAAATTCTTGTGTTGGTTGGAAGTATGTTAAGAACTTGATGTGGTCTTGTGTGGTATAATGTGTCTGGCCTTTACTAGGTTAGTTGCGCGGTTGAACAACTGAGAAATCCTTATTTGATGGTTGATCAATTGTAAAGTATCTTTGTTTTGGGGCTAAAATAAGGCTTGAAGGCTTTAGACGGGGGCAAAACTGCGAAGCCTCTTTGAATCCTTGAAGAAAGGCAAGCTTTAGAAATGGCTATGTAATGGACTTTGAATAGCTTTGTATCTTGGTTAAAACCTCTATATCATCAAGTGTCTTTTGGGTAGTTTAGTGCCCTATCTAAGCCCCTTTTAGTCCTTGGGACATGTTGAGAAATTCTCTTTGTAAGCTTACTTTTCCTTAGAAGATTTGGGTATTAAGTCTAAAATTTGGACGTTGAGTTTTTAGCCCCAACACCTTGGTCACATGGGCCGATGGAAGGTCTTGACTGGGGGGTAGTGTTAAGAGGGCTCAAGGGTGGAGGGCATTAGCTTGACCTCTGTCCTTTGGGACAATCATCAAATTTCTCAGTGGCATGGTGTTCATTTAGTGTCTTTGTTTTTCAATAGAGATATGCCCATTGGTTGACATTTGTTAATTAGACTAGGTGAGAGTTGTTGAAGACTTGATTTTTCCTCGCTTGTGTGGTTGATAGAGATGTTAGCTAATAGAGAGAGGAATCTTTGCTAGTTAATGGCTCGTCAACTCGATTGACCTAAATTAAGGACATGGTGAAGAATCTAAGGTGTCACTATAACTTGATGGTCCATTCACTGGATTGGGGAGAAGGACGAGAACAAAATTGTGTTAAGAGCCATTGATGGATGTTAGCAAAATTTGTCAATTGACAGAAATTGAGGGTCTAAAGATTGATATTTCTTGCAAGTAAAACATCAATAAAAACTTGAATTCGAATACATGTGCTGGAGGCCACATAAGTGCTATGTGTAGTCCGTGTGAGAACTATTAGACCCTATACTTAGTTGGGTGTTGATGTGACATGTGGACTAGTGTTAAATGTCATGGCAAGTTGAGGTGTAGTTAATATGGCATGCAAATGTGGCATAATTAATATGGAGTTGTTGTGGTGTTTATAACATATGATGTGGTGGGGGAAGTAGAATTTATAAATTCAGGCATTTGTGAAATGGATTTTTTGAATTTGAATGGGTAGAAATCTCCATCATTTAAAGATGTATCGATTGGTTGATATTTGTCAATCACATTGTGCAAGGATATTAGGATCATTTTTCAAGTTTTCTTGACGATTTATTAGCTTGGTGGTTGATTAACAAATACATGAGTTGATGGGTAATATGAGCTTTGTTGAGTCACAAGAATGACTATTTGGGATTTGTGGAGATATAGAAAAGTGGAAATTTAGAAAAATATTATAGTGGGGATTTGTGGAAATACTACATTTGGAAGCAAGGGAGTGTTGACATGGTCAGAGAAGATGTGGGCCACATGGTGTTAGCACATGGGTAAAGGATTGCCACTTGTCAACCACATAATGTTAATGGATTATTGTATGGATGTTGGCGTGGCACCTAAAAGGACAAGATTTTCAGAGAGGCCATAACTTTGTTTCAAGAGGCTAGGATTTTGATGAAATCTATATTGTTTGAAAGCTCTTGACAAATGAAGATGATGGGGGTTTCATAAAAGAGCTTCAAGGTGAATAACATAAAAGAGCTTCAAGGTGAATAACGGCAACAAAATTTTATAACCCCACCAACTTAAAGATGACTTAGGGGGTTGGGTATGTTACAAAGTGGTATAAGGGTTGTGGTTCAAACGCTAGGCTTGAAGGGCCAAAAATGCATCACATGGATGTGTTTGGAGAAAGGTAAATAATTTGCTATTATGTTTTGATACAATTGAATAACCTGGATTTGAGCTTGGATAGGTGGTCTTGTTGCTTGGGAATGGGGCAATTGTGGTAACTTAAGGAATATTGTTTAGAGGAATCAATAAGGTATAATTAAAGATGAAAACTATAGTGGATGCATTGCAATAATATGAATGTAGACCGAAGTGTGGAATAGGAGGTAAGCCCATTGCCAACAAGGTTAGGTGTTAGTAGTATTCACATTGATGTCAAAGGCGTTTTCGTTGGAGCAATTCTATCCACCACCTATTTAAGGAGAACAATGTTCTTGTATCCATTGAAAGTTTCATGCTCACATGGTTTGATTGACGCTATGAAGTAGTGTGAATCATTGGTCAAAGCTATGAAGTCATCCCATAATCGACTCTAGTCATGAAGTTGTTGTTGGGCAATAATCCTATCCACAAAAGCGGACCACTACTTTGTGCACCCCTTCATAGCAACTTTGAACAATGTTGAATCATGCATAGTTTCACCAATAGTTGCAAGCTCATCATGAGTCTCCTAGACCCATGTGAGATATGATGTTATGGTCTCATATTTGTTCTTATTCCCATTTGTACTCTGATAAACACTGGTCAGAGTTAACAACATTTGTCTTCCAGTGTCCTCTGATATATGGGGGAATTATATTCCCTCACACCATCCAGAATTACACAGCTTGCATTCATATTGTTTGCCCCATGCCAAGCTGCAAGATTCAGATCGAAAGGAACCTATACATCTCTGCTCACTAAATCCTAGAGACCATTCAACTTTAGAATCTAGGTGATTTGCCATTTTTAGGGGCTAAAATTTGATATTCTATCCAGGCTGTCTTTGTATTCCAAACTGAACAATGATGTCATCTCCACAAATAGAACACAGTGACAAAACCCAAATGCAAAAAGGAAAACTTGCTACTACAATCCCTTGTGATCTCTCTTGTCACGGCAAAATAATTTATTCCCAATAGTTTATTAATTTACTAACATAAGCATTGATTTATTGAAAAATAAAACCATTGATATTTTTAATTTCTAGAATAAAAATATGAAGTGGAAATAAATTAGAGAGATCAATCACACATTGCAAAATTAATTAAACCACAACAATTCTGTCATTTCATTATCTGGAAAATTTGGGTTTTTTGACCAACAAAGATAGAAGGAAAAATACAAATATGGAACTTGCAACTTGGCTCCCTCAGAATGAATTTGACCTAGGTAAATCGACCTCAAGGGAATTTGCCTTTAGATGAAATCAGCCTGAACTGTCATTTCATTATCTGGAAAATTTGGATTTTCTGACCAACAAAGATAAAAGGAAAAATACAAATATGGAACCTGCAACTTGGCTCCCTCGGAATGAATTTGACCCAGGTAAATCGACCTCAAGGGAATTTGCCTCTAGATGAAATCAGCTTGAAGAACTCGACCTCTAGTGACTTGATCTGTGCCTTGGCATTAATTTGCACTGGGAAAAAACCTAACACTTCAGCAACTCGGCTTACTCTAGATAAATATAGTCTCCTGCCAACAACTTGATCTTGCAATCTCTTTCTACTAAGTTTCCCTGGATTCACATGAACCCACTCGTGCTTCTCCTTCTCAACAAACTGTTTGCATTGCATATGTGTTCATCAATGCAACATGTTCAAGGATATAAATGACACCAACCCATTAAAATCAAGAAATAAACACATGAAAGCACAATGATCAACCATAAGAGTTTATTAGCCATTGGATCACATCCAAATCAATCCACAACACAAGTTTGAATGTGAAAGTTGACAATCCATGTCAATCCTCCCTACCAATCAAATTCAACAACAAAAAACTATAAAACAATTTCAACCCTTTTTAAATTGCATTTCAAGCTTTCATGCTACTTGTCTTTTTTGGAGACATACCATCAGAGACTGTGTGCACAATGTAATCATGTTTGAACACTTTAGTTTTTGTCTTTCTATTTCTTACTAAGTTTGGGTTGTAGTTTCAATCTTCCGTTAATTTACATTATGAAGCTATTGTGTGAAATTGCAGACGTAAATTACCTGTCCATAATTTTGACCATTTCAAACAAGTTCAACAATTCAAAACCACCATCATTTACAATCACACTTTAATTTATGGGAACATTTTAATGTATTTTTCAGAAAAAAAGAGCAACACACTCATTTACATGCCCATTTAATAGAGATTGTGAATCAAATTGCCATTTTAAACAACATTCAATGATACAAAAGAACATTGAGTTTTTATTACTGAAACAACATTAGGGTTGTTACAACGATGCCATGAGTTTCAATTGCAACTTGTACAAGGAATAAGAGGAGGCGAGGGACGAAGGGTGTCCAATTGTGTTGCACTTCATCAAATGAGGAAATGGTGGATGATCCAATGCTCCTAACAACGATGTTGAGAAATGTCATGTGGTGGCAGATCTTTTTGTCCTACCGTCAACAACAAAGGCATCATCAGCCACAATAAAAGGTGCAAGCTTAATTAGAGGATTGATACCATAAGAGGGTGGACAAAGGAAGACATGTTAGCTGCAATTGATGAAAGAGTTGAAGGGATATCTAGTACATGCATCTGCAAAGAAACATGGTATTTCTTTTTCAAATATACGTGATTGGATTAATGGGCTCACTCATATAAAGCATAGAGGGCTTGTTATAGTTATGAGTGAAGGGAAGGAGGTCGAGGTGGTTATGGGGTGTAAGGAGACGACACAATTGGGACATGGGTTAGAGTTTATACAACTCAAATCCACAATAGCTCAAATTTGTCATGGGAGGCCAAACCCTTTCAAAGATGGGTTTTTTGGAAAATCATTGTAGGGTGGTGTTGATGAAACTGGGTTTTGCCAACATATAGAAAATTTCCTTGATATGAAGTCCCAAGTAGACCTCAAACCGTTTGGTATTGGAGTTCCATTCGAATTATGGCTTGATTGCCATTTACTTAAATATTTGCCTTAGATGGAGCAATTAGCATAAGAGATTAGTTTGCATGTACGTTTGAATGAGCAAGAAGGTATGCCTCATGTAACGTTCAATTGCAAATGTATCAAGGTTCTTTCACTGCAAGGAAATAAAGTGAGTCTCTAAAAGATAAGTAATATTACTATTCTAGTAAAGACACACATAAATGAGGAAGAACTGTTAATCTTCAAGCGAAATCACATAGATGCAACGAACATTATAACCATCACAACACACTTTCAATGAGATAACCACCAAAGTTACCGAATTAGTTCAATTTCTCTAATGCATAAGAGTGCCAACATAAACCATAAACATTCAAAGAATAGTTTCGAAACATCTACAATCTATGCATGAAAATGTGTTGGCCGAATATGATGCAAATATTAAGAAAAAGTTCCAAGATACATGAGTACAATGAACACCACTTGCTCTCCAAAAAAACTATCTCTATCTCAGTTCCAAGATACATGAGTACAATGAACACCACTTGCTCTCCAAAAAAACTATCTCTATCTCTCTAATGCCTTGTGTGAGAAGCCAAGGTGAAAAGTCCTCTCTTTGAGTAATGAGGATTCTTTTATAACTAGAGGAGTCTTTATGGATCACTTTGGTTGCCAGAATTTGATGTTCTTTCACTTGTCACAATCATGTGTTATTTTGTCTTTTGAATGTTTCTTTGTGCTGCTTCATTTGACAGATCTTCCCATGTCCTCTTGCCATGTTGTTCTTGTAACACCTGCAAGTAAGATAACTCATGGAAAGCAAACATCAGCCTGAAAAATCCCCCATTCTATCATGTTTCATGCAAATTTTCAAATTGAGTCAACAGTGCACTCGGGAAGGAAAGGAGAAGCTTCTGGGTGCAGGGCATATTGTCAAGAGACAGGGATGTGTGTTGAGCACTAAGAGTGCGCTATTTTGGTACAGAAGGCTTGATGGAGGGTGTAGGGTGCAGTCTTAAGGGGCTAGGAGGCTCAATGATGCTTGTTGATGTGCCATGCGTTTAACTACGAAGGCTTAATTCCTAAAGAGGCCTCAGGGCGCAATGGAAGGGCTTAAGGGAGGCTTTATGTTCACTGATGGTGCACCATGCATTCAGTTGAGGGCGCTGGGCGAAGTGTCGAGGCTTAAGGAAGGTCTAATGACCTTTGTTGGTGTGTGATACCTCATAACTTTTGAGATTCCCATAGGACTTTTCAACCTCTAATGACCTTTGGACTTCTAAATAATCCTTTGTCTTCCAAATGACTTTTGAAGTTCAACATAACGTTTGGACTTCTTTATGTCTTCTGTAATTCTAGATTTGACCTTTAGAATTTTACATGTTGCTATTTTGTCCATACATGAATTTTAGACTTCCACATATTTGTATTTACAATAATTACATAATTACATGATTATTCCCACATGATGATGTGGTGACCACGAGAGAAGCCACTAACATTAATGACTTGAACCCATAGTGACTTGTAACATGGACTTTCTTGGCAGGTGACAATGTTGCCACCTATGTCTTCAACTCTTGATGCAATTTTCTCATTGTTGTTGCCATCTACCCTCTAAAGGGCCTTGAGATATATGGAGTCTTTATGGATCCCTTTGGTCGCCATAATTTGATCTTCTTTCACTTGTCACAATCATGTGTTATTTTGTCTTTGAACGTTTCTTTGTGTTGCTTCCTTTGATAGATCTTCCCATGTCCTCTTGCCATGATGTTCTTATAACACCTGCAAATAAGATCATTGATGGCAAGCAAACATCAACCCTAAAAATCCGCTATTCTATCATGTTTCATGCAAAATTTCAAATTGTGAGTCAACAATGTGCTCGGGAAGGAAAGGAGAAGCTTCTGGCTGTAAGGCAAACTGTAAAGAGACAAGGATGTGTGTTGAGCACTAAGAGTGCACTGTGTGCTCTACCAAAAGAGAAGGATTGATAGAGGGTGCAAGGTGCAGTCTCAAGGGGCTAGGAGGCTCAATGATGCTTGTTGATGGGCCATGCACTAAACAAAGGAGGCTTAAATCACAAAGAGGGTGCAAGGTGCAATGTTTGGACTCAATGGAGGCTTTATGTTCACAAAGGGTGCACCATGCACTCAACAGAGGGCGTAGGGTACAATGTCAAAGCTTAAGGAAGGCCTAATGACCACTGTTGGTGCACTATGTGTGCTCAGTTGGGTGAGAGGATTCAAGAAGGGCGTAGTTTGAAAGAACAAGGAGAGCTTGTGGCTTAAGAGTGCACTATGCGCCCAAGAAAGAGGGAAGGCTTAGTCTAGGCACATGGCGCATCTTCAATAAACAAGGGAGGGGTCCCATTGAGGCTTGGGAATGCAATATGTGCTCTCCATTGCCTAGTGGGGAGGCTTGCAAAAACCAAAATTTGTCTAAATATGGAAGATGAAACATGGGAAACACATAATGATTTAGGAGTAAAACTAGGTGCAACACATGCCAACTCATTAGTAAAACTTAGACAATACACAATACACAACACTGAGAAATATACATCAAAACGCCAGTTTACAAACATTCTCCAAGTATGCGCGACTACGACCATAAGTGTCGTTTTGTAAATAAAAGTGTACTAACACTGACAAGTACCTTATGGATGTTCTAAATGGTGCGAAGACACTTAAAGCAAACAAGGAAACTTGAAACACATTGAATGACATTTGGTGACCAAAAGCGACACTTGATAAGACAGTGGGTAGGTTCCAAAATTTGAATGTAGCAAAATTTTGGAGGGTGTTGTAGCAACGACAACATTTGGTGACACACTGAACAAATTTCAACTTCTCTGCCTAGGAATAACTTTTAGTAAAGTTTTAGCCCTTTGGGAAGTATTGATTCATTAATTGGATTACCTTGACTTCACCATTTAACTCGGTTATAGGTGTAGTATCCACCATCCCTCTCCTTGGTTTCACACATGAAGATTATGCCATATCAGAATTCTTTCACTTAAGGAAAGGGTAATATATGCTCGCGAGTTTCAGATATTCAGAGTATGAATTTCATCAATGGTGTTGCTCCACTACCAGTAGGTCTGGACAATACCTTGATGAAGTTACTACAGGAGAACAAGCATTGCTTTGATACCAACGAACCTAAACAGTACCCCGATGAAGTTACTTGCTTCACCTCTCTGTGCAGGAACCCTTTCTCTTCTTTTGCCCTTTATTTATTTATATAGTAGACTGTGCTTTGGAACTTATTATTTCAATGGGGCCGAAGAGGGATTCGACTTATTGAGAGTAAAAAAAAGTTTCTCCTTTAGAGAAATATATCGATAAGCCTCTGATATAGGTTTGCTCGCTATAATTTTTCCCCTTGTCTTGTATCTATTAGATTGGATGAGCATGTAAAACACCAAGTAGATTTAATGGCAAGTCTGAGGAATAAGGATGCTATTATAGATACAAGTATCATAGGTTCACTCAAGTTTTTCTTTTTGAATGTATCATATTTTATGTATAGACTTTACTTGACCTAAGGCATCTTCCCAAACAAAGAAGAAGAATTAATTGGTAGCCAAGAATTGACATTATCACATCCCTTATGCATCTTGCCACATATTCCTTTAAAGCTGTACACACACTTTTTCAAAATGTCTTATTTATATATAATGGCCGAACAAAATGGAAACAAGACGAGACATAATAGCATACACAAACAAAATAGCGGAAACAAATGACAAACTATACAAGGAACACAACTTGAGCTGCTATTGAAAATAATGTTTGAGATCTCGACCATTAATATGAAGATGGCTAGTCCTCTCATCCAGAGATTTCAACTTAAAAACATTATAACCGAGTTTTTGTTCGATGGTATTGGGGCGAATCCATAGAGATTGAAACTTCGTGTGTTTGCCTTTCTCTTCGTGGGCTTTATCCCACTTCAATACTAGGTAACCCACCTTGAAATCCTTTGTTTCTGCAGATTTCTTATCGAGCAAACACTTGATGCAGTTTTGGTGTATGACAAATCTTTTTTTGGCTTTAAGCCTTTCTTCGTCAAGTTTAAGCAATGCATCTATCCTACTTTGAACCAGAAGACATGGTTTGCCTTGGGACTCTTGGGAGAGTTGCAAGGCCAGGAGATACATATTGGGAGGTAGGATAACTTCTTTACCATATACAAGGAAGCATGGGGAGGTTTTGAGAGAGGGTTTAGGAGTTACACGATCATCCCATAATGCATTTATCAAAGTATTGTGCCTGTTCCTTTTTTTAGATAAAATAATTTTCTTGATTATGCAAATAAGATTTTTGTTTGTTGATTCTGCTAAACTGTTCCCCTGCAGGTAATAATTAGATGCATGCTTCAAAACAATACCATTTTCTAATGCAAACTCGTAAAGTTTTATTGAGGAAAAATAAGTTGCATTATCAAAGACAAACGACGTTGGAACATTGAACCTAGTTATGATGTTCTGTTTCAAAAATTAGATGACTTCTTGGTCGTTGACTTGTCTTAAAGGAACTGCTTCAACCCATCGAGTAAGATAATTTGTTGAAGTTAAAATGTATCGGTGTTGCTTTGATTAATGTGGAAATATTTCACCAATAACATTTAGTCCTCAATGTTTGAAAGGTACCTCGACTACTATTAGTAGCAGTGGGGTGGTTGACTTTTGATTTCTACTTGCACATCTATAGCATATTGGGAACTTATGGGCATAATTATGGTCATCCTTAAATAAAGTAGGCCAATAATAACCAACACTCATTACTTTGTGCAGTTAGGTAACCCTCGAAGTACCCACTTGTTGAACTATAGCGCAAATTTTGTAATACCCTTTCTGAATCTTGAGGCTCTAGGCATCTTAGCAGGACACCGTTATGGTGCTTTCGGAAAAACATTCCATGTATGAGCTAGTAAGATATAGCCTTAATAGGAATTGCCCTTTTATGCTTATTCGATAAATGCATGGGCAAGGTGCCATGCTCTAGATATTGTCGTATATTTGAATACCAAGGCGTGGTTGAGCTATTTGGAGGAACTTGTTCAAGGTTATACATGTCTATTTCTTGTTCCCATCTTGAAAGATCTTCTCGCTGGGAATCTCTTGCTTCTACCGCGAGTTGACAAAGGTCGTGGCCCTTAAAAGTATGAACCATTTTGAACTCTAGATCATATGTTTGTAAACAGGTCATCCAACACACCCTCTTCTCACCTATCTATTGTCGCACAAAGAGAGTTCTGACCGCTGGATGAGGCACATATATAATCATGTGAGCTTTGAGGAGATAGGGACTGGAATGCTTAACTACTTTGTATACTGTATAGGCATGTTTATCAATAGAAGGATAGTTCAAACTTGACCCCTGTAAACTGACACTCATAAAATATATAGGCCATTTGTTTCCTTCATTGTCCTTTTGCGTTAATATGACCGCGATAGATGTACCAAAAGCAAAGGTATATAACATGAAGTTTTTGCCATAATTTGGACTATATAGTGTGAGAGTGCCGATGATAACTTGCTTAATATGGACAAAATCATCCTTCTCTCTTTTATCCCATTTTTAGATTGCATCTTTCTTAATCATCTCTTGCAGTGGCTTGACAATCTAAGCATAATCAAACATGAACTTATGCAAAAAAATAATCTTCCATTGCATAGCTTTCTTGTTAACAGGAAATGGAATTTTAGCTATAGTTTGGACCCTTTTGGGATCAAACTTGATTCCACTTTTAGAAATGACGTGTCATAAGAGAGTACCTTCTGACACACCGAAGATGCTCTTTTTGGGATTCAAAGAAATCCCATACTTGCGACATCGCTTGAATACCTGTTTCAGATGACGCACATGGTCTACATTTTTGTTTTTTGATTGTTTTTGTTTTTGTTTTGAAAACGCAGTTATGTCATTCAAATAAACTACTACGCTTTGTCCAATTAAGCCATGAAATGAGATGTCCATAACCCTATGAAAAGTGCGCTGACATTTAATAAGTCTGAATGGCATGTGCTTGAATGAAAAATTTCCCCATTTTGTTTCGAAGGTGGTTTTTAGATGATCTAGTTCTGCTACTAGCACTTGATTATATCTGAAGAACCCATCTAGTAGCGAGAATATCTCCGAACCAGATACTGTCTGCAGTATCTGTTCCATAGATGACACTAGGGAATTATCCTTCTCTGATGTCCGATTGAGGTTTAGAAAATAGACACACATGAGTATCTCATTAGACTATTTCCTTATGGGGACCAAGTTGGAAACCCAAGTAGAATGCCTTACTTTGAAGATGATCCGAACATCCAACAACTTAATTCCTTTTGGATCAGGGGCTCAAGTGTT
The DNA here is from genome assembly GCA_000404065.3 of Pinus taeda. Lineage (NCBI taxonomy): Eukaryota > Viridiplantae > Streptophyta > Pinopsida > Pinales > Pinaceae > Pinus > Pinus taeda. The sequence continues at coordinate 21,133 of APFE031572532.1, read as the reverse complement.
GGATCATTTTTCCTTGGCTTTTGTTGAAATGACTCTTCCCCTTCTTTAATGGGAATAAAATGTTGGATAATATTTGTATCATATGTCTTTACATAATCGTATGCCCATGCAAATACATCATGGTACTGCTTGAGAAGAATAATAAATGTCTGTCATTCTTGTGGAGACCAACATGTATCGAGGTTTACATATTTCGGATCGTTGTGGTTTCCTAGGTTGACTTGTTCGTATGATAAATTTGAGCTTTGAGGCTTAGTGTTGGTTGGTCCTCTAAACTGATTTTGTAGGTTATGAAGTTTTTCTAGAGACACTACACATTTAGGCATAATATTTCCTTTCAATGCTTCAACTGCTCCCTACAAAGCCTTATCGTGCAAATATTTGTTGGTTGCCATTAAAAACACGAAAGCTAGTCACGTTAATAGGCAAAAATGGTTTATAAACAATCTCTATAGAAAAAATATCTCTTAAAGGTGACATCCTAGCATCTGCGTTAGCTTACATATTTGCGACAACATTTCTAATTCTAGGAACAAAAGTAATATTAAATACTTTAAAATGACAAATAAGTCTCCATATCTCTTGCTGGTAGTATCTCAAATTTGGTGATTACAGGGGATAATGTTCTGTACTTGATGGGTGACAATCTCTAAATCTTTAGTTATCTTAAGTGCCTCCAACTTGGAGTCGATGGCTTTCTTTAATACCAACATGAGTGCTTCATATTCAACAATGTTGTTGGTGCACTTGAACTCCAAGTGGCATGATAAAACATACCTTTTGTTATGTGGGTCTATGAAAATACAACCAACTCCGAAGCCATCCGGAGTCTTAGACCCATCGAAATACAATTTTCAAAAATCAATAGATACTAATCTTGTCCCTACGTCACTACTATTATTTACATCTATATTAGAAGATTCATTTTCACCAGTTGGACTGCAAAGAAGGAGCTCCCACTGTGTAACTAGTGGAATAGGTGATTGATGTAGCTGGTAACATCCGTGATCAATCTCTAAAAATCAATTTCCAAAAATAAGGTCAACAAAGACGTCTGACTCATTTGTCCTTCAAGAAGTGTCAGTGTTATGATGTAAGACTCACTTTCTACTCAAATTTGGTTGTTTCTGCGCTTATATTGAAGCCACAAATGTGTCTAGTCTGTTGAGAAATATCATTTGAGATTACTGGACTAATCTCTACTCAAAAGTAAGCCATAGGCTTCAGGAATGTCTACAATGAAAATATTGATGCATTGTTGTACTTTATTGTCTGATTACAAGTGAATGATAACATTGTTGAGTTTACCAATTGCTTGGATCGATGATTTATTCAGTTGTATGATCCATGCATCGGTTTTATCCTATTTTGCATTAATTTTCTTGGCTACAGATAGAGGCATTACATTTGCAGATGCACCACAATCAACCAAACAATTATGGACATTATAATTAAATATTTTGAATGTTAAGAGGAAAGGGGGCAGAGTGTGTTAGTATTTAAATTTACAACATTAAATACAAATTCAAGAATAAGAAGAGACTTACTAGACACGACTTGAGAAGCAGAGACTTTGTTCCCTGATGGAGGTTGCGATGAGAATGCTTGGATGATTAGCTCACGTTGGCCTCCTATCTTCGTGAGCTAAAAAATTGAAATGTTGCCACGAGCTTTCTTCATATCTTTAATGATGCTATAAGCAATACTTTCATTTCTAACAACGAGTGCTGAAGTATCTGTAGGTATAACTTTGTTAGTAATTTTTGTAGTGGTAGACTTGTTCTTATGGATTATGGAAGTGTTCTTAGAATATGGAGCACTCTTAGACTTGTTTTGTGTATTTTGAGCATGTTGAGTTGGTGGTAGAATCTTTCTTAACAATTGTTTCTTCAACCTGCTTGGATACTAGTCCTTTTATCCTCAAGTTATATCGATCAGTGGTGGACTGAGGAGAAGCTTCACTTACCGATGGTTCTTCAACACCTTCCTTATCAACATTGAATATGACATCAAATGCATTGACTAAGTGCTTCACACTTGTACTTACCATTGTTGCGACAGGTTCATTTGTCTCTTCAGTCTATGCAAACTGCTCATCTGCTAATAAGGTATCAACAATGTGAGCTACCATAACATTCATGTTGTGATTCCACTGTGGGCATGTCTTCTTCAAATTATTCTCATGATGGTAGTTGAAATAGTTGTCCATGCCTATACTTTCAACATTAAACACAACATTCGAGCCTTGAGCAAATTTGGCTGGTTGATTGTTGTTATTTCTCTGAAGGAAAAATGGTTTGGAAGTCTTGCCGCTGGTGGATTCCTCACTTGACTTTCTCTTGAACTCATATACCTCATTGGTAAGTAGCTTTAAATATTGGCCAAGCTTTCCATGTCAAAAGAATTTTTTTCTTTAGTTTTGGTCAAGGAAGCTTGAGTCTTCTAACCCGCATCCTTGGATTCTTTAGAATCATAAAAGTATACAATGACTCTAATAGAACAAAAATCCTTTTTAACAACAAAGGCTTCTGCAAAATTTAAACCCAATGTCTCTTTTACAACTCTCTTGACAAAAGCGAAGATATTGGTAGTAAAGGAAACTATATAATAATTTTTAGTAATGTCATTGTGTGGATGCATATCCGCGGGAAACCATATCATGAAGAAAAATCACAAAGCCATATAACCATATGCACAACAAATTAACACGAAAATTAAACTGGCGGAAAAGGTAGAGAGCTATCATGTGGTCTCTCATGCTCATGTAATTCTCATTATTCAAAAAATTTAATAATACATTTAAATACATGGGTAAGTGGTCTTAAGATAGTACGTCTATCTTAGACTCACTTGGTTGAGACAATTTCTCAACTTACATACTAATTTAGGATAGCTAGTTGGAAAGAATCTCTCATCCAACTAGACTCCTTAGTTTGAGGAATTCTCATGATTTTATTTATCTAATTTAATATTTGGATTTATTATTGATTTTTAAGAGAGTGAGGCTAATATTCCTCCCCCTCAATGTTAAATCCAAAATGAACAAGGAACCATCTTTCAAGTTCTCAAGTTGATCCTCAAAAAACATTTGCCTGAAAAACCGCCAAAGTTGGATGTTGAAGAAACTACAATATGAAGAGACCATGAGTCAGCTGTATCACTGATTCATCTCGAATGTCGCTTGAAAACTCCATCATGTGCCAAGTCATAAAAGGATCCAACTGCCATTTTCCTGAAAACAACATCTGGTGTCCATTGACACAATTTGATGAACACCCACTGGCATATTCGCTGATGATGATCGCCCACTGGCTGATAAAGATGTCCACTGGCTGCTTCGCTGATGTTGTCGAGACTCTCAGTTTGACAACCACTTGTCAATTTCACTGACATTTCCCCCCTTTGTCAGCTAAAAGGAGAGGCAATCTTCTCCAAATTATATTTGAACTCCCCTTTGTAGGTGGAGTATTTCACTGGTGTACTCCCCCGTTCAACTGCACGAGAGTACCATCTTCATTTGACTGTTGGCTGCAATATGTGTGAGTGAATCCGATTGTAAAACTTATACAATCCTCTGACTGTGGATGACAATTCCCAGGGATCAATCCATGAATAATCGATCTTCAATCTGCTTGACGGTTGTTGTTTGCTACATTGCGCTGATGAATGATTTGACTTGCCACAATGGTGACAAGGATGGAGATCAAAACATTGATTTTGCAGATGACCGGTTCTTTGACAATGAAGACATTTTGGTTTGACTGCAGCTTCAGTTTGCGCACATGTTTGTGTGTCTGCAACTTTCTCATGGCTTGTTATGTTATTTGATCAAGAAATCCTGCATCGATGAACTTGATTGGCTTGGAATAATCAGGGATATACAAGTTGTTTTCATCTTTACCATATCCTAATCCTCGTCGATTTTTGTTACTTTGGAGTTCTTCCCACGACTTGATGATTGGTTTGGAAGAAAGTTGAACTGGATCAGGGATCACTTCAACACTTGAAGCTGGTTGGATGAATGAAGTTGAATGATCAACTGTCTTTGGATTGGTCAAAGACTTGGAAGCAACACACTTTTCTTGCAACTCATTTCTTTGCAGTTGCGACTTCAGTTGAAGGAAATCAATCATTTCATGTGCATGTTGAATATGCACTTGAATGTCAACAAGAGTGGTTTTGCTGATGTGCACCATGTCACCGGCTAATGATAACATTAAATTGTTAATAATTTGGGACAACTTAATGTGTGTCGCCATCTTGCCTTGTTTACTTTGAAGTCAGGCTCACTTGTCATAGAAGTTGTGCTTGAAAAAATTGCTCACTTGAGTCGATCACTAAAATGACATGCTCGCTTGTATTGGTGGTTGATTGCTAATGCTTTTAAACACTTGCTTGAACTGATGATTGTATGCTCGCATGACGACGATCGCTTTTCTTGAATGAAACGTTATGAATGCTTTAATGAACCTTACACAAGCTCGCTTGTTGTGTGTTGAATGGTTGTACTTGATTTGGTTACTTTACACGCTCGCTTGATCTTAGGGCACTTTCTGTAGACACATGCTTGTTTTGATGCTTACTTGAAGATTAGAGTCACGCTCGTTTGAAGATGATCGCTTGCTTGATTATGTGCTTGAACTTGCTTGATTGTTTTATGAACACGTTCGCTTGCTTGATTGTTGTTATGAACATGATCCCTTGCTTGATTGTACTTGCTTGAAATACTTGTTGTCTTGAACTCTTGTGTGATCACTGCACTTAGTGATGCACTGAATGTGCTAAAAAAATAATGGGTGTCGAACACTGTCGAAAATGCACTCAAATGATAAATGTTCAAGTGACCACTGATTTGACTTAATGTATGCAATGTAACAAATCAAATGAGGGTGTTGGTTACAAGCGAAAATGCACCTGGACAATTCAACTGAATTTGACTTTGATTACAATTCAACTTACAAATTATGATTTGCAAGTTACAGTTTTGTATTGAGCTTATTAAAAAATGGTGCAAGTGCAATTGCCAAAAAATTGTTGTTATATTGTTGCAAAAAATTTGTTGATGTAGATGACAACTTGATTGGATGTTGATGCAGCAATGTCTTGACTTGAAATGCTTGATTTTGTAGCGTCCTTAACTTGATTTCTTTGATTACATAATGTGAAATGTGTTTGCTTGGAAGATCATCTTATCAAGTTGATGATGTGACACTTTGTGCTTGTATACTTATGTGCATGTTGTTGTTTTAAGCATAATACAAAGAGATAATTTGAACACAAGTCATGCACATGCATTCATTACACACCGTGTACCTAATATCCCCTTATTCAATTTCGGGTGGATCTAGGACACACACCACAAAAAAATGCCTTTTTATTATATAGGTGACAACCAGCTCTTACACCGAAGAACATACTTTCAATTACAATATTTTGTTTGTCTAGACCCTTTTTCAAACAACGAATTCACTTCAATGATTGCTCCTTCACTCTCAAATACTACAAAAATTACCTTCCCTTAAAATTCATTTATCACTCCAAATATTACAAAAGAATAATTTCACTTTATCACTCCACAAAATCAAAATATACCTCCACACTTTTGACATAAAGTAAAGGTTTTCCTCATCATAATAAGTGTCCACCTTAAACTTTAAACTATATTTTTTTAAAACCCTTAAAAAAGTGATATTCCAACTTTAAACTTCACATTATTCAAAAAAAAAACTTATGACCTTATTCACGTAATTGTTTTCGTTTGACTTGGACGCAAGCCACTTCCATGTTGCAGGTCTTGCACGCTGCAAATAGATTTCATGCTGTATGGCGATCTTCCACGGTGGGAGTCTTTGCTGGCTGAAAAGGGCTAAATGTTAGTCTCACCAATCCACATCCACAATGAAGTTGCTCACACCTGCACATTGATCTGAAAAATCTTCTGTATTAACTACGCAATTGTATTTCTGTGAACAGTGCTATGAAATCTTCACTTTTCAATAATAAACTCAGAGAGAAGGTATTGGCATTAATTTCTTAACATTCCTTGCGCATTTGACCAGCTCCTTAAAAAAGACAAGCCATTCAATCTTGAAATCAACACGAGAGATCCTTTGAGAAATGTGAGCTAATAGTGGAGCAAATCATGGAAGAAATCACTGAGTAAATTCCAATGTTTGGGTAAATGAAGTTTCGCTCCTCTTTCCAAGAGACCAAATAGATTGTAACGTTTTGGAAGACAGGGGTTTGTGTTTTTTTATGCAAACAATATAGCAAGCAACGCTGAAGCCTTCATTAATATAGGCATTTCCTCACACTCGATTTCTTGTGTTCATTTCAACAACAACTTCATCAATTTTCAAATCTAGGATCAACACTCTAGCGATTTTACCATCCAAACCAATGATCTAATGAACCAAGGTTTTCTTATTTTTCTCTGCAATTTCAGCTCATGAAAGGAACAAAACAAAACTAAAAGCATGATCAAAACATATCAAAACACCATGCTACAACTCCAATTCATTCACACTTCTAGCATCATCATTGAAACAGGAAATTCACACGATTGGCCCTAGAAAGATTTCACAGCTACTTGCTTCGACTAGACATTGATCACCTTGGCAGCTTCACACGGTCCAAAACCTTCTAGTGCTTTAAAAAACTACGGACAAATGTCGGTTCATGTGGAAACCACTACAACATCGCTCTGCCACATGAGGATCAACGTTCTTGCAACTTGCTCTAAGCATATCATTGATCCACACAACAGGATCCACACATGTAAAGATTGAGCTGGACAGAACATGTGTGCCACCAATACACGATTCTGCTACACAAAAGTCTTTTCTATAGGATCCTCTCTGGTCCACAACTCTGATCCATTTAACAACGTGTTTAGATATCTCTAGTTGACAAATATGCAGTACTATTGAACCTCATTCAAAGCAGGTTGCTTCATACGCACATGCATTCTAACGCTGCAAAATCACACAACACCTCATGATTGCGACTAGGTTCTTTTATAGCACGATTCATTCGCCAATTTCTATTTTAAACCTCAAAGAAAAGCTACACCTAAATGTTGCTCTTCTTTAAATCTTTAAATGTCACCTCAACGATGGCAGCCATAACCTCCATGAATGTAGGGTCTGATACCACATGAAGAAAAATCATAAAGCCATATAACCATATGCACAACAAATTAACACACAAAAATTAAATTGGCGGAAAAGACAGAGAGCCATCACATGGTCTCTCGTGCTCATGTAATTCTCATTATTCAAAAAATTTAATAATATATTTAAATACATGAATAAGTGGTCTTAAGATAGTGCGTCTATCTTAGACTCACTTGGTTGAGACAACTCCTCTACTTACATACTAATTTATAATATCTAGTTGGAGAAAATCTCTCATTCAAACTAGACTCCTTAGTCTGAGGAATTCTCATGATTTTATTTATTTAATATAATATTTGGATTTATTATTGATTTTTAAGAAAGTGAGGCTAACAAAACTTATTCAATATACGAGTAAACCTTTGATTGAAATCCTTTACTTTCTCTTTTTCTCCCATTATGGTGTTCCTGAGTTTTTTTAACAACACGATGAGAGTTTTACCGTCTGCAAAATTTTCTAAAAACAATTTCTTAAACTCCCTCCAAATATGAATGGAATTGGGTGGAAGATTGTGATACCATACAAACTCTCTACCTTCTAAAGTGTACGAGAAGAGTCTACAAGCAACGTCAAAGCGTACTTCAATAATTCATAAATGCATGTAGAAGTCATCAATATGATCTTCAAATTTTGTCTTTTTGTTTGGATCAAACTTCGATAACAACTTTTCTGGATGTTTAGTGATCAGGTGCTCAAAATTATGCTTAAAAAATCGAAGTGTCAGATTTTTGTCAAACTTAGCTTTAGATTGAAGGGCTCGTCATTCTGAATCCAATGGTGCGAACGACACTCAAATCTAAGTTCGTATGCAGAAGATAGAGCAAGTCAAAGTTCAAGTTTAACTTGTCTATGTGGTAAGATTGGATGACATGGCAAGAGTCCTAGCGAATGGGGAAGAGCTAAGTGGCAGGTTGCCATTGGGTCCCACATATCGTATATCGGGAAAAAAAAGAGGTGCAGGTAAAGTATACTTTTATGTGTTACAATTGAACGTCCTGGTAGGTCTGTCATATCGCATTGGTTATGTACCTGCAATTGATTGCCGATTGTAATAAGACCCAGACGCAGGAATTTTATATATCACAGTGTAATACCTCGATGGGTCCGCAATACTGCAATCATAGTGTTTCCATGTTAACAAGACCTTTGGCCGTTGAACTTCGCCGATTACGATGAGCGTGAGGTTCTAGACGCGGGATTATATATGTTGCAGTTCATTATCCTCGGTGGGTCCACAATACCGCAATTGCAACATTTTGCTGTGTTGGGAGTCTGAAGAACTTGCCGATTGCGATTTGGATACAACCGACATGATATAGCTCATCGAACGACGAATTTCTCGCTTCATTAATGGATTTTGGAGTGGAAATGGAGTTTTTGGTTGGTTTTGGAGCATTTTGTGGAACAAATAGTGGAAGAACTGGGAGAAGTCATAACTTATTCAGTTCTTATCCAGATTGGATGCAAAAAGAGGCTAGATAACTGTTTTTGAGTATTCTGGACTCATTGAGACAGGTTTAAGAGGCATTTAAGCATTGTAAACACAATTTTGTTGTAATTTGAGAATAATAGAGAGGCTTAAGCCATTGGAAGTTGGACCAAGGAGACATAGCCCAAGAGGGGTGAACTCCTTTATCATGTGCTTGTTGTGTGTTGTATTTTGATGTTCTTTGATGTTATTTTGCTGCTGTTTAACATAAATTTTTATGTTAAATTGTTTTATAACATTTACATGAGAAACTCTCATGGGAATCAATTATTTAAGCAAAGTGATAGAATCCTTAAGCACATGATAAGTAAATGATAAGCATCTTTGGTTTTATTCTAAATGGGGAATTAGCACAATATTACTAATCTGCTCAATTTCAGATCAAGTTGGTATCAGAGCACTGGTTTTTGCTTACTAGATTTGCTTTGTGAAAGAAAGATTTAATTGTTTAAAAGTTTGTCATGCTTACAAGGTTAGAGCTCAAAAGAGGAGAAGGGAAGTTGGTTGAAAGCCCTATAGTTGGCTCAAGGGGAAGAAGAACAAGGTTGCTAAAGCCTTCTTCCCCAGTGCATCTTCAAGTTGCAGAAGTTGCGGTTGAGTCTCTAGAGATCATATCTCATGAAGGAGAACCTATCATGACAGAAGATGAGAAGACCTTCATAAATGTTTTTTTTTGATATGACAAAGATGGTTAAGGTCCTCTATGAAGAGAGGAATAGCAGGTTGCAAGGAAAAAGTTCCAAGCCTCCTAATGGAGAAGACTCTTCAGGAGGAGGTAATGGAAAATAAGATACAGGAAAAGGAGGTAATGGGAATGGAGGCAATCCCCACCATCTTCACCATCTTCTTCATCTTCGTCTTTGAAGGCATCTTCACCTTCTTCCACTCTTACAACCCATACTCATACTCATCATCATTCTTCAAAAGGAACCAATAGATCATATTTTCTAAAGCTTGATGTTAAATTTGAGTTGCCTATGTACAATGGTGAAGTTAATGTAGAGAAGCTGGATAAATGGATTTGTTAGTTGGAGGTGTATTGTAGAATTCAGAGCCTTCAAGAGGATGATATCAAAATTCAGTTGGCTTCATTGAGAATGGAGGGAGCAACACTTGTATGGTGGGAATCAAGGACTCAAGACAAGATAAAAAAATAGGTAAGATTTCTATTTTTTGGAATGATTTCATTGCTCCTATAAAAAGACAGTTCTACCCTTTAGCTCATATGCAAAAAAGCTATCATGAATTTGCAAAAATTCAGAGAGTTAAAAGGTCAAAATGTGCAAGAGTATGCTCAAGATTTTAGTAAAAGAGCTCTTATGCTATGAGTAGACACAAGATGCTTTGTTGAAATACATAGGAGGGTTGCATAGCTATCTTTTACATACCATTATTATGTTTATTCCCACGAATCTTGATGAGGTCTGTGTTCAAGCTACACACTTCGAAGCAAGAGGGAAAAATGTACAAGAAGAAGGTAAGAAGAAGCCATTTTAGAGGGGTGAAAAAGGGAAGAAATTTAAAGGAAAGCAAAAGAAAAATGCTTCTGTTAAGAAAGAAGGGGAAATCTTGTGTGCAAGAATTGTTCCAAGGAGGGTCATGATGAAGCGCATTGTTGGAAGCCATGGCAAGCACCAACGCAACAAATAACTCCAATAATGCTTCAAATGATGAAAACAAAATTACGCTATTCCATATCAGAGTTATTTCCAAACACACCAAGATTGATATGCTGTTTGATAGTGGGTCTGAGGCAAATTTAATTTCTGCGGATTTGGTCAAAAAATTGAATCTAGAAACCATGCTTCATCATAAACCGTATCCGCTGGGTTGGATAACTAAGGATGCCAATTTTCAAGTCACACATAAATGCATTTTCAGGTTTGCAATCACTGCCAATTTCATTGACGAAGTTGAATTAGACGTTGTGCCATTGGATATTTCTGGGATTGTGTTGGGAAGTCCATATTTGTATGACAAGAAATTCCTTTTCCACCGATTTGAGAACAAATATTATTTCTTATCATTCGTTTCCAAACTCTTCATATTTTGAATATTATAACAAAAAATAAATAATTCATCCAATATTCATTTCAGCCATATGTACTCATTAAATGAATCAACCTAATTCCAACATCAAATACTAATCTCTTTCTCATTAATGCATCACACAAATCGTTGCCTTTGCCTTAGAGTATTGCCTTTGCATCAGAACAATTAAGCTTAATGAACAATTTTACATCACAACAGATTATGTAATATAGCAACCTCTGCAACATTATTAAAACATTTAATGTATCATAACTCTTCCTCCATCTTATTCTCCTTTGCCTTCTCTTATTGCTTATTGCTCCTTGTGCTGTCGTTCTTTGTGCTGTTGCTTCTACATCCCTTGCTACTCCTTCTGCTGCTCTTTTGTTTGCTTCACACTTGCCATCAATGACAATATTGCCAACAATCCCCCCCTTTGGCATTGATGGCAAAAAAACAGATCCTCCCCCTTTTGTCCTGAGAAGTGTCTTCCTTCCTTTGATTACCTCCCCCTTTGACATCAATGGCAAGGGGATTACAAATGTCGAGAAGATTTGGTAGGGTTGCTCCAGATTAAATGAATGCTACTCCTGATACTCTTCAGAAATCATTGCAAAATATAGTTATGAGAACGCTCTGTTAAATATTGCTAGAATAATGTTGAAAGAACGCTTTGTAGGGAAAACATGGCTTGATTGAATGAGTTGTGCGCATTCTCAATCATACATTCTGAAGGCATAGAAAGAGCACAATGTAGATTCCAATATTCTATTGTCAATTGTTTCAACCGAGCCTTAAGCCTCAGTCACACACTAGTCCTTTCAAATTCTTGTTTTTAATGAAATTTGTTTCAAGTAAACTCTCCAAAATGACATTTGAAGTCGTAAGTATTTACCAGAGGAGAGTCCTTTGTGAACCCAATTACAATGACAACTGAGACCTCCTTGAACGATACTGTGGAATATCATTGTATGCTACCCCAACTTAGGCAAATGTGTGAAGTCATGATGCCAATCAACAATCACTATGATATGTATTATTAACATGTGCCAAAATTCATTTGAAAATAAATGAGCCAACAAAACATAAGAAAATAGTTCAATACATCGAGCCAACAAAACATAAGCAAATAGTTCAATACATCAACGCCATTCCAATTAGATGCTGCTCCAATTGTTTAGTAATCAGGAAACATAATATGCTCATCAATGCCATTGAGATGTTTCTAGAATGGAACTTAGCCCTTGTATCTTTTGGAACCTTGCCACTTTTGACAGTTTCTACAATTGCACAAAAGATGTGGCTTGTTGTATTTTCAAGAGTGCACAAAAAAGTTCCTCCTTAGTTCTTGAGGACGCTGTTAGAAATACATGCATTATAATATTTTTAATGCCAAAAAAAAATAACATTGATAACACCGTTTTAAATGCAACTTGTTTTCATCCATCTTGAACCACTATCCTCTCAAATTCCTTACATAACATATAAAATGACCGAAGAATGAAGCATTCAACACACCCAAATGGGTAACCATGAGTAACCATGTGTTTGATAAGAAAACCTGATGTAGAACGTGTTGCATATCAGCGTAGTAAAGTCGAACACACTGACATATGTAAATTGTATCTTTAGAAGTAGGGTCCAAATAGAATATATAGTTGATACTCAAGGTTAGCTCGCGGAGTCAATCAGGTAGGAATAATTCTCAACACATGATGTTCAGTGTGAAGCTATGTTATATGGTGGATAAAATGGATACACAACAACTGATATTGATATTGAGAAATTGCAATATAGCAAGCGAACATGTTTCACCAAATAACACGATAGCAAAACACTCTAGCGCACATTAGAAAAACACTCTGGCGCACGATAGAAAAACATGAGAATACATTTTTATTAACAAGAGATATACATTTATAGTACATAGTTTAACCGTTGGGTTTCACACCCCAGGGTCTCTTGGACTCCTTTTGTCTATTCGGCTTCCACACTAACCCATTGAGGATTAGGTGTTCAACATTCCCCCCCTTAATCTGAAGGGTTATGTATGAGTTCAAGAAGAGAGATGTAATAAAAAATGTGCAAAAATGTACGACAACACTAGGTTGAATGTGCTCTCTGAAATGTTGGTATAAAGGGTGGTGGTTTAAGGATGACCACCAACATTGGAACGCTTAGTGCAGTTCCCAGAACTCTTCCAAAATTGGCAAGAAGTTGAAGCCTTCTAGTAGAGGAAGTGCTCCTATTGTTTTGAAGAGGGAAACCTTCAACCATGAAAGGGAGGTCTCACCACGCATAAAAGGGAGACTTTCAACCTGAAAAGGGAAGTCTCAAGTTGTGATGGTTTAAGAATGACCAACAACTCTGGAATGCTTAATGCAATTCTTGGAACTCTTCCAAATCTTGCAAGAAGATGAAGTCTCCTGCTAGAGGAAGTGTCCTCAATTTTGTTCCTTGAATTCTTTCGAAATTAGCAAGAAGCTGAAGTCTTCTGCTAGAGGAAGTGTCCCATATTACCAATTGAAGGCATGCTCAGGGGCATCTTTGTTTCTGGCTACAACTCTGAATTTGATATGGCAGGTTGTGGCTTAGGCTCGCTTGATGTGGCTTTGAAGCTTGCAAATGACCATCATTTCCCCCCTGTCAGATACAAGGTGAGATGATGGAGAAAACTCAACTGCAAGACTGTTAAATACTATGGAACAAGTTTTGACATGTGATTGGAATACCTTCTTGGTTGTTGATGCCCATTGCTAAGAAGTGATCCATCCAAGATGAATCTTTTTTCTTGCAGGATGTTTGCTTCTAAAGCATCTGTCTGAAGAATGGGTGGTTTTATGACAATGCTTACATGGATGAAGATAAAAACAATGATCTTTCAAATGGCCACCTTGGTCATAGTGTTGGCATTTTACAATCTGTTGTTGTTGTTGTTGCTGTGGAAGAGGGGTAGAATCTAGAACAACTGGATGTGAATTATCATGAAGGAACCCAACACTCTGAAACCGAATGGGCTTTGAGTAGTTTGGAATATGAAAGGACAAGTCCTTTTCATATCCAAGACCAGTTCTGTACTTGTTGTGGACAAGCTGTTCCCAAGGTCTGATGATGGGCTTGGGAAGTGCAAACTGAACTTCTGCATCTGCATGTGCAACCGCTGCTTTATGGGATTCTGTTTCAATCTTCTGAATAGAAAAATGTTCAGAATGATGACTCCTCTGATTTAATTCTTCTTGCTGTAGCTTAGTTTCGAGCTGTAAAAATTCTATCTTCTCTTGTGCATTTTGCAGACAAATTCTAATGTTAGCCAGAGAGGATTTGTTGATTTTTATTGTGTCATTAGTAGTAGACTATATCATAATTTTCAAAAATTCTAATACTTCATAAGCTTTCCCCATTTTTTCTAGTTCAAGAGCGCCAAGAAGAATGTAGAATAATGACAATAATTTTAAGCACTTGAATTCTCTAGAAAGAAATATGTAGACACTTGCAGCAGGGTCGATATAAAACAATCTTGTCCCTTTTGAAATAATTCCCTTCCTCCTTAATTTAATGGCTTCATATTTCTAGTATTTGAAGGAAATTGAAAGCACTTCAAGTTAGCATATGCTGGAATTTATACATGTGTTTGTCCTTTACTATATTGCAATGTCGAAAACAACAAGCAAAACGCTCATAAATCTGAATTGTTGTTGCAAACAAATAACAAACAATCTAGTGCATATAATGGTGCATATAACACTAATATCACCCCAAAAATTAAAGCAACCTTCTCATTATAATCTGTTGAGAAAAACAAATTTGTTTGTTGCACATAAATTTATGCCCAAACTGCACAACATGAACAAGTAAATTGAACAAGCAACAAATAAATTGAATTGGATCTTTCAAATACTCCACTTTCTCGACTAGTGGAAAATAATAGTCAAGTTCAATACATTCTTGTAACCATTGATGATAACATGTGGAACAACTCTGGTTTGGCGATTTTGACTCTAAGCGTGGTCCACATGGTGCTCCACGTTGTTGTTGTTTGTTGGCTGTTGCTCAGTTTCTCAGAACGTTTCAATGATTTTGACTCTCGGCGCTATCCAAACCGTGCTCCGCACTGTTGTTTGCCGGTTACTGCACATGAAATTCAATACACAACACCGTGAGGTAGCAGACCAGTTCTTCCAATCTCTGTCTCATTAGAAGAAGCAGGCGAAAATGCAGACAATATAGACCCTTTTCAAAAGATGCGACTAGAGATCAAGCGTTTATTTGAAATCTACTATATAACAGAACCACACTTAAAAAAGTGATTATGCAGTGGAACTAGGACAGTCAACTGAATAGCGTATAATTTCTTGCATCAGCCATCAAATCTATATTTCCATATCCGCACAGCTTGGAAATTTATGACCGGTGGACTGATATCACGCTCTAACTCGGCTGTGTCGTATGTTCACTTTGGTTCTATGTGAAAATAATGTGGTCCACCTCACTTAGGAACTCGGCCTCTTAAGGCATGCACTCGGCCAGTAGAGAAGCAGGGACTTGTCCCTCTATTTCTACATTGCGTAAAATGGTCCTGGGAATACCTCGCAAAGAAATTATGCTCCATTATGTTACTTCGAATGCAAGCTTTGCGCTTCTGAAGAAATGCAACATAAGCATTTCTCAAGAGAGGCAATGGAGAGTAAAATAGAAGTCTAAAACCACAAAGACCGCAGAAGTCTTCGACTTGGAATGAAATGCTAGCCCCGTAAGAAGAAAGACAACCAAGTGCATTAATACTTGTGATTCTGGTATTTTATGCATCACTGTCGAATTCAAGGCGGAGTGATGATGCCTAAGTGCAAAACGTCCACAACGTAGTGCAGGAGGAGACAAGGCAATAAATACTACTGAATGTAGATTTGGATATTTGAAAGACGTTACCAAAACACTGTCGAACCAAAGTTAGTCTCGCTAAATTTAGCACCTGCGTAGTAGCAGGATACATGATTTTTTTGTATCTTATGTCTACACAATGCTTTTAAATGAATTTTAGTGCAGGGAAAACTGAAAATCCAGTACAACAGTCGGTCATGCACCAAAGTCACAATAAACTGCTTCAACGCACAAAAAACTTCCCAGAGAGTGCACCAACCACTATACAAGACTGCACAACCTCCAATTCAAGGCAGAGAAATAATGAGGCTAGAGGATTCAAGACAAAGTATGTGGCAGGAAAATAGGAGTTACAAGAAATTATAAAATGCCTATGACATTGACGCAGTGAGATAGTGTTTGCAGTAGGGCTTTTGACAAAGGGCGTTCATCATAGAGATTCGACGCCAGGAGCTGCGCAGTCATCATAGAGATTCAACGCTCCAGTTCTGGAAGACCAAGAGTCGTTACACTGATACAAAAACATGCCAACAATGATAAGTCAGAGGTGCGTCCTTGTTAGGGCAGAGATGGCAGGTTTGAGCAAGGAGCATTTTAAAAGGTAGGTGAATAAAAATGGCGTTGGAGAAATAACACGTTGCAGCTAAAATTTAGCTAAGAAAATATTCATGAAATGCAAAATTGATGGAAAAAATGATCTGCACATAAAGCCCATAAAACAAATGGCTCAAAGTAATTACACAGGGCAGGAATAAGCCTCCTGTGATACCATGTTAAACACACATGGGCAGCAAAGGAATCTGAAAGATAAAACATGAAAATACATTTTTATTAACAAGAGATATACATATTTATAGTACATAGTTTGACCGTTGGGTTTCACACGCCAAGGTCTCTTAGACTCCTTTTGTCTATTCAGCTTCCACACTAACCTATTGAGGATTAGGTGTCCAGTAACTTCAAGGCTTATATAGCATTAATATCAATGCTAATACATTTCAAACTTGAAGATCAAAAGCTCCGGCACTATGCATATTATTTAAGCCTATAAAAATTTATATTATGTGCTGAGACTAGGTTAATTTTTTTTTGACAATTTCCAGGTTCAAACTGCTGTGACAAGAGGTTGTCATCTAGATGACAACTCACTTTAACGCCTTCCTCTTATTTTATGAAGCATGGCATCAATCTCATCCCCATCTTCCATTTGAAGTTCTTCAGGTGTTTTCTCCCCTCGTAAATGCCTCCCATCAAACAAAAAGACTATGGAGTTCAAATCAAAGGATTTCCTATCACAATACACAGCCATTAACTTCCTCAATTGAGTATTACGCTTGATTTTCCAGAATACTTCATTTCCATCCTGGCTCTTGACTTTGAGAATAATGCATGCACGCTAGTCCGTGGGCTTCTTCTCTTCTTCCACACTCACCACACCAGTACCTTGGTTTCTGCCATTGTTAACGCTAGACATGGCTGGTTCTTCTGCTACAACAATTTTGAAAAACATAAACTCACTCAGAGTTGCTTAAGCCGGTGGTTGAGATTTAGGTTTGTATCTTTATTTTACCTCTGATATATAATGCTACCAATTATAACTGTCCCATTGTAATATCGCTCCTTTGAGATAAGAGCACTGCATGTAATAATGCTGCAAGTAAATTCTTTCTGTCACTGTAATAATCACTCCCAGAAACTTCACTCTATCACTATAATAACATTCTCAGAAATTCTTTTTTCTTTGACTGTAATAACGCTCCCACTATATTCGCTGTGTCGACTGGGCGAACATATTTTCTCTTCCATGTACAAAACACTGTCACAGTAATAATGTTCCCACCATAATCGCTATGTCGACTGGCCCAACATATTCGCTCTGCCATTGTAAAGAATGTTGTCACAGTAATAATGCTCCCAACATAACCCTGAAAAAATGAACACTCCCACTGTAATAAGAGCACTGCCATGTAATAAAGCTGCCATGCAAAGAAGCAGTCAAAAAATTCTCTCTCTGATGCTGCGTATCTTCGTCCCAAAGCCCAAGTCTATAGAAATGAGGTCGATAAATATTTCTTCCCCTATTGGCTCCCTCACCAACGCCCCTCACCAATGTCTTAGAGGAGATATACGAGCCATTATTTCAGCCTGCCTCCTATGGTTTTCGTCCCCAAAAAGGCACTCTCTCATTTTTATTTTGGGGAAATCCAAAAATGAAAAAGGCGTTTAAACCAACATGATTCCGAATTTAAGGAATAGTAATTCGCTTGTCAAGATCTGCAACAAGATCGTACACGTGCATTGCAACATCCTCGTCCGATCAATTATTCACCCAATTCTCGGTAGGCTCACTTGGCTTTTATGGCACCTTTGATCTGATCTGCATGGCATCTCCACACCGAAATTACCCCAAACACTACTATTTGCAACATTCCTCAGAGGGTCTTCATAGCCTTTTTGTTGGCCATGTCCAGTGCCCCCTCAGACATCACCATGCCACGCATGGTCTTCTGCCCACTAATGCACAACTCATGGGCTAACAACAACCCTGAACATGCCTTCACCATGTCAACGTATTCACATTTGACAACATCGTCCTCTTTCATTGAAACGCCGTATTCTTCTAAATCCGTGGGTGAAGCTGTTGAACAAAACCACAAGTTGTGATGGATCTACATACGACAAGGCAACCCTTTATAACAGCGACAACCCATCAATCTATTCCATGAATCTGCCATTATAGCACCATCACTGGATCTGGTTTTTAGAGATAAGGGAGCAATCGTCAGTTCATAGTGAAAGCACCAGTAGCTGAGGACCCATTAGCGCTATATTTCAGGGTGTCACCACTGCCATTTCTGCCTGAATATGAAATTAGGGCACAAAACCCTATTTTCAACGGTCACTGTCTATAATTTTAACGTTTCCATAAAAGATTGGCTAAGTTCCATAAGAAGGGTTTTATTGGTAGAGCATTGCAATTGTGTTCTGAGAAGATTTGACACGTTATAATTCTAATTAGACTCAATTCATAAACCAGACTTGCGACTCCATAATAATCCTCGACGTGGATCCAAGCCTCCATTCAGCCCGAACGTTTAATTTACTGTAAGATTGTTGTGAGTTGAATCAACACATTATACACAAATAAATAATTGATGGATCGTAAATTTTCTCTTACCGCTACTCTTAAACTTTTGATTTTTCACTCCGTCGATCATTTTTCAAATTTGTTATTTTTGTTCTCTAACGCTGTCATGCCTCTTTTTACAAATTACATTTTGTATATTTTATTCTGCTCACGGTCCCATCGTGCTTGTAGTTGAATGGTTGCCACATGTCCCACATATTTTGAATGCTGCATATGCTGACACTTCCGGCGTACATCAATGTAACGCATCATCAATATTTATCGTACCGCTGCCATATCTGCTCTTTGCCACGTAGATTTTAATAAGGGCGCTCCAGCACCACTGAGTAACGTTCACATGAACCAACTCTGGCGCCACATAATCAACACAACATTTTGTCTCCTTGTTTGCACTTTGTCTACAATGCCAGGTCAATGAGAGAAAATGCCATTGGGTTGCATGGAAAACTAATGCGCATATCTGAATGCCCGGATCTGGAGCATTGTGTCTGGATGGCGTTACACAGATACTACAGTGTAACATCTCCTGCAATGTATTGACCTCCTAAGCGATATGGAATAAAATTGTTGGAGGGCAGACCACAAGGAATATATATGACACCATAATTATGATCTACCAAGAATATACATCGTCGTTCTGACTTGGTGAGTCTGGTGCTGACATAATTTCTGACAAGCATAACGTTTTGAACTATAGACTGTCCATAATGTATTCAGAACATGCTAGCATAATGTGCAATGGCTTTATTCTCATAAACTGCACCCTTTGGTGTCTCCATACCATTCCATTGTTCAATTTGCGCAGCTTAGAAATCCAACGCAGCTAAAAAATATAACACTGCCTGCTTTTTCCGAACCTTTACAACAAATTTCTCCTTATATCTAGGATGATTAACTTCCCTTGTGGCCGATATTGAGCCGTCATTGCATTCAGTGATAAAGATATCTTTATCACTTGCATTTCCACTTGAAGAGGTACAAAATTGTATTATATTCATATTAGACACATCCATGCCCTTGTATTTTGATTGAGCATCTATAGAAAATACTTCACTTTCACATGCCTGAACCTTGTTTTTGTTTGGAGATTCAACGTTTTCACCAGTTTCAACGAAGAAACCATTTAAAATTTCCAAGGCAGTAATCCCTTGCACACTGTTGTCATTGTGTTTCTCATCGTAAGCTTGTGACAAATTATACAAATTCTCTTGGGCAATTCCTTCAGCGTCATCCCTTATACATCTTATATAATTCTGCGTCTCTTTTACAATCAGAGAGCATCCTGGGCATCCTTCCCCGGATGCCAACAATGTGTTGACATCATTTTTGTCTATCATCTCGTCTCCATCACTTACATGAATATTCTGATTTTTGCTACCTTCCAAAATATCTGATGCTTGTATTTCTTCACAATTTGATAGTAACAGTACCTGGAACAGTTTATGCACAAATGCAACTCCAGAAATCATATGTCCCTCCAAATTTTGTATGCTTAATTTGTCATCGACTGGAAAATAGTCTCTAGATTTCCCTTCCCAAAAACAAATGGCTTCCTCTTTTGTATGGGGATTGCATGCCACAGAATTGTCTACAATAATTTGTTTTTCATGTTCCTAAGCAAGCACAATGCTTCTTCAAGGTTTCTACTTCACTTGATAATTCGAAACAATGTTCCTTCTCCTGAAGAAGAATCCCTAATACATGGTTTCTCTTCCCCTTTATCAGGTGCACTCTCAGACAAAGGACTACCACTACTAGATGAACTTTTGTCCTTGACCAAAGCAATAGAATCTTCATTCCTTTCTTTTTCATCCACTTCTGTCTTGTTGTGCAAACTTTGGGCAATTAAATGTTCCTTATTATGGCCAAACTGTGACAACTCTTGACTACTAGAGTGAGAGAAAAAAAACTCCCCCCTCTTCGGCATGGTCCTTTAGGCAATACTCTTGAAACTCTTTTAGCTCGAGGCAAAGAAGTCGAACTTTATATTTACATAAGGCCAATTGAACTTTATATTTACATAATATGAAGCTTGTCGAAGAGAAAAAGTTGTATCAACTTAATTATCCCTTAACACCATAACAATTCGACCCTTGGCTTCCAAATAGTCTTTCAAATACTTTGTTAGCAAGGAATTGTGATAATGCTACTCTAATATTGACCAGATGATTGACCAGATGATTTCCATGCTACTTAGAGAAGCTCTTATCACTTTTATACCCTCAAAATAACTGTTGCTTGTATGATTTTCCTACTTCTTTGCATAACAATCTCATGATATCTTGCACATAACCCTTAGAGCCAATGGATCACATTTATTGGCCTTTCATGTTTTTAAGGAACATTGTCTTCTCATGAGGTACAACTTCTCTAACATGGAGTTTGACAAGACTGTTCATTGCTTCATGAGC
>APFE031572531.1:7125-51839 GCA_000404065.3 Pinus taeda | reverse complement strand
CTTTTATTCATTATCGGGAAACTGGTCCCGTTATCTCCAGTCGGAGCCACCATCCCAAACGGAAAAGGAGCTGTACTAAGGTCCGGACCGGGTGGTTATCCCCCAATGTTGTTGCAGCGATTTTCGAGGCATCAACAGGTGGTTGGAACTAACTGCCAGAATGTTAGCAGCAGTAATGCAAGGAATTGGAACATGCAACAGTATGATGGTAAAGCATTCAAGAGCAGGGCCATTATGGGACACTAGTACCCGATAGTGTTCATTGATTGCCATGATCATGTTATGACTAGTATGATGGTTTTGAGGCAGGTATATGCCTTGGTTTTTGGATCTTTTGATGCGAGGAAACCTTGCCAAGGGATGGATCGCGTGAGGGACTGTGTAGCATAGAAGGGGATGCCAGCAGAACTTAGAATGTGTGTGATTGCATGGAAAGGGGTGACCATATTGCCCAAGGGACTATACATTAGAGAAGGGAAGGTTGGGGAATGAAATTGTTTTGGTCATTAGCATTGCCAGATGGAATCAGAAGCACATGAGGAGTGTGCCTTAGAACAATGAGCTGATGATTTTTCACTAAGAGAACAAGTAGTATAATAATCGTAGTGCACATTGGATGTAGGTTTGACTTTGGCAATGGATTCTGAACTTCCCGGGAAGGAGGTGAATCCTAGTATTACTTTGAGGATGGAAGTGTGAGCCTCTAGATTCCCTTGTTGTTGATGCAGGCATCGTATCCTTTTATTTGTTGGTTAAATAAAATATGCATATGTATGTATGTGTATATTATTGTAAAAATTGAATTGAATTATGTTTAAAAAACTCCATAACGGTATATTTATTTGTTGGTTGAAGCAAATGTGCATGAGTATATGTGTGGTTGTTATTGGAAATATCGTAATGAGTTGTGTTGTAAAGCTCCAGTAAACGGTATGATTTCCATGTTTTCAGTTGGATATCATTATAAATATTGCATTGAACTATGTTATAAATCTCCATAGATAGTATGTTTTTTTTAGTGATTTGTTGGTCATAGGTGTCATAGAACACCAAGGACGGTGTTCCTCCATGGGGGAGGGGTTTGTAACAAGTTCTGGTTGATTTTCCATGTAAATAAAATAAGACCAAGTTCATGGGACACATATTCCAAGTTGATTGTTGGGAAATTCATAGTGATGGGTATCACTTGTGATTAATTTATGGCTATGGAAATTGGCAAAGGCAAAGTGGCAATAATTGGCATTTTATTTATGAAAATAAAAGAAAATGTGAGAAAAGGAAGGTGAAGAGACACATATTTGCTTGAGAGGGAAATCGAAGGAAAAAAAGAAGAAAATAGAGGCCTCGGTGATAAAAAGCCTCATGAGGATCAATTGCTAGTCTTTTATCAGTTTAACTTTGTTCTCTCATACTCTTGGACACTTAAAAACATTTTTGGAGCACTCTAGTATTCACTTGGATTGGAGAAAGAAGGTAAAGGAAAGCAGGAAAGCGCAAGGAAACAGTTGGATCAATAACTATAGTTGGATTGCTTGGCATGTAACAAATTGCATGTGCGATTTCCTTATTGATTTTTAAATGCATTGTATATGCATGTGATTTTTTGGTTATGTGTTTTCATTGGCATGGAGATTTTCCTGCAGTGACAATGGTTTTAGCCTTGCCTTGCCATTTCTTGGAAAGCCATAGTGTTGTGGGTTTTTCTAGTTGTTGTTTTTCTGATTGGTGCTCAGGTTCCCGATGGATGTGGGTTGGAACAAATGCTCTTGAAGCCCTAGAACAACTTGGGTTAGGTTACAAGTCGTGGAGCGTAGGTTGGGACAAATGCCCTAGAGCCCTTGGTGGGTTGAGTTACTAGTCCATGGAGTTAGGCTGGAAAAACGCTCTAGAGCCCTGGAAGGTTGTGCGTTGAGTTACTAGTTCCTTGAGCCCTAGACAATTTGGGTAGAGATTGATCTGGTTGGTGTTAGTGATGTACGACCATAGAGGTGGAATCATTGTGGTTGAGGGTTGAGGTGGTGCGGCCTCTAGAATCCCTTGTTTGGTTTTGTTTTGGTTTAATCCATGAGATTCCAATTCTTGCTTAGAATATGGCATGAGGATGATTGGTTAAAAGAGAGATTTGGTTCAGCCTAATCTATGGTCGGGTGGTACATGGAAGTCCCTGACTTGGGTGGAATTTTGATATGTTAATAAGAACTATTTTCCTACTGTGATTCATGAATACTATTAGTGATTATGTTGGTGATATTATGGCTGAGTTGCCGTGGTTTCTATGCTGGTTATTTTTTGGTTATATGATGTGTACTATTTATGGCTCTTGTCATGAATTGTTTAGTTACTGATTGGTTGATGAATGCATGGACTAATAAGTGTTGTTGCAACTATGTGGAGAGGGAATAAAGCCTTCTTGGTGATTCTCAAATGAATCTCAAACTAATATGATCATATATGCATTCATTAACTGTAGCTTATATGTTTTCCATGTGTTTGATGGAATGTATGTTCTAGATTAGGCAGTCTAGATCAAGTTTTTGATTCGATATTGAATGATTAGCTTTTTCATCATGTTAATAATTATTCTGTAAAGTCTTTGGTAATTCTCGTTAGTGGTCTAGAGGTTGGCCTGGAAAGGTGGCACAAATATTGAGACTACATGCTTAGAACTAAGGATTTCAATCCATAACCACATGGAGGCAAGCTTTTGAGTGCAATTATAGCTCGATAACCGCATGGAAGTTGTGTCAAGGGTGTGGTTGTGTGTCTGGGTTAGTGAAACATGGTTCCAACTTAGGGATTGGCCACCTGGGGTGTTTTTTTAGCTCTTGGGTGATCTGTAGTCCCTGTAGGATGTCAGTTTGTGGTAAGCTTGTAGGACCCACTTCCTTAACTGGAATTGGGATGTCGGGTCATGTCATAATGACACTCATCTCATGTTTACCATGGAAGGCTTGTGAAATTGGGTAAATGTGGGAGGGGTGGTTACATCTAAATATATGGTTAAATCTGCTGGAAGAATATTTTTCGGTCCATAATTTTTCCAATAGAGAAAATATTACTTTTTCACTCCTTAAGGCCACCCCCCAAGTTAAGGACTAGTGGAAAACTTATTGTGATCAAAGGGTCGAGGAGGAATCCTCACTATTTTTCAGTTGCAGCCTTTTGGGACTCTTTCTGAGGTGTTGTTAAGGAACAATATTATCACGTTGGGAGCTATGAAGACAATATATAAAATGGACCACACTACGACAGGAAAGGGACCAAGAAGTGTTAGAGTTCATAAATATATTTCATACCCTATGCACGAAGCTGAGTATCAAGGGCTCTAAGTGACATTTAATGCTCAAGTACCGTGGTTGTCTACACAAATACATTCGGGCAAAAATGAATTTCCTGGACATCTCCTCGCTTGGTGCAACGTATCAATATGTTGTCAAGATCGAGAAAAGATTAAATAGAAGAAATGAGACTTTGGATCTGCGAACCTAAAGCAGGGCAAGGGCACCCCCAAACCACAAAACAAAAGATAGATGTTGAACGGTGGCTTTAGGTAGAGCACTTGCAACATATTCAACAAGTTCTTCAAACTCTGCAATAGCACAAGCTATGTGCAAACTTAGAGAAGTTTTCCTTTGGCATGGCTAGGTCCAATATCTAGGTGTTGTAATGGCTACAACCACCCTCCAAAATTTTTCCTATACTTCATTTTTTAGCCTCCCTCCTAAATCACAACAACTTATCTTGCATTGACCCAGGTACTAGTGCTTTCATTGAGCTTTATCTTTTGCCTTTTGATTGTGTTTTCTTACTTGATTTGTTGTCTAATCCATTATTTGATTTCTTGACTTGGTTTTAACCCAGTTCTAGGTTTGCCTTAGTGAACTGCACAATTCTTGAGGGCAACCAACCTTGCTCTCAGGAATTGCGCAGTCCAAGTCAGCAGTGAGCCTTCAGCTCCAAAATTGCGTGAAGCCAACTAACAACCTACCTTCAGCTAAGAAACTGCACAGAGCATGAGAGGCAACCAGAGCCACTCAACCCAAAAATTGCGTAGAACCTATTGTGCTCAGAAAGTCCTCAGTGCATGAGCCAAAGAGTTGTCCAGTCCTTCCCAAAACGACGCAATATTTCCAGGCAATGCAAGGCAAGTTTCCCCTGGAAAAGAAATACAACTAAAGGGAAAAAACATCCCTAGGAAGTAGGGATCTATTATTAGTTTCTCGAAGGTGACACACTACTATCTTTAGAAGTTTATGCCAAGTGTCGTTGTTGTCCTTGATCTCAAGCATACGCATAATGAATTCCATTTTGCTCAACTCTATGTAATGGACGCCTCTAGAGCTCACTTATACATTTGATCATCAAGCTCTAGCTTCCCTAAGGAGATCAAGGATCCTTTGGATCATTGTCATCGCTTTTCGGGGTTGAGTTTTACTTTTATCGCCTTATGTCGCTTTTTTGTCGCTTTTGTTTGTTTAGCTTGTGAGAGTGCTGTTTCACTCATTTTGTTGAATGACCACTGGTGTTTTAACTTGTTTTAGCATGTAAAAGTGTTGTTTCAAGTTATAGATTGCCTTTCTTAAGTGTCGCATGAGTTTTCTCATTTTTGCACCAATAGTCGTCGTTGCGGCAACTCCCTTCACATGCTTCATGTTCCTTCAATTTAATTGATTGTTACACTTGTTTCACATGCACACATCTACACTTAATCATATTTGCACTTATCCTTGTATAATCCTTTAGATATTCCTGTTTTCACACTCCCCATGGACATATTTGGGCCCCCCTTGCTTGGATCTCACATCTCACTGCATGCACTGCGTAATCTGGGAGCTCAAGGCCTCTGCCTTGGCTTTCGAAATTGCACAGAGCATGTCTTGAGCTGGCTCCAATTGCGTACTGCGTAGTTCCAAGAGCTAGTCTCCCAGCATGGCCACTGAGATTGTGCAATGCACAGTCTCTCCCAGGCCCTGGCCCAGACTAAACTGTGCGTTGCACAGTTCTAGTTATCAAGCTTCCACACTGACTGTTGGAACTACACAATGCGTAATTCCCACAGTCAGTCAGTCACCCCTGTCAGTCAAAAATTACGCAATTCATCTCATTATATGCCCTGATTGTTGATTGTTTCTTGATCATGTTATGAAGTTAGATTTGTAAGACCTAATGTTTACTTGCCATGAGTGTCCTTTTTGTCCCACAGGTACCACACTCGTGAAGCACTTCTTTTGAGTAGTCATTATACCATGGCACCAAAGAGAGTTGTTTGAAGAGCGACCACTGAAAGCAGTATTAGGGAAGCAGTTGAGAAAGTGCCAGTTTACTTGCCAATATATGCAAATGCCTAACTATTTACAAAAAAAGAATCAACACTAATATGGCAACAAGACCAACAGTATTGGCAGAAGGCAATAATCCAGTACAAGATCAGGGAAAGAGGAAATTGCTAACATAATAAAGGGAGAACGAAGCTGCATAGAGAAAGCGAATTCAATCTTCATGCAACCAACTTTGATAACAAAAGCAAAAGGAAGCAAAGGACATAGAAAACATAGCAGAAGAAGAAAGAAAAGCAGAGCTTGCAAGAGCAGAACTGAGACCGCAACAAGTAGAATAATTACCGAAGGAAGGATGGGAATTGAGGAGGAAAGAACAGGAAGAGAAACAAAAGTGGGAATAAGAACAAAGGCAAGGCACAATGATAGAGAAAACAACGTCAATACAAGTTAATGAGTCGGAACGACTATCAACTGAGGAAAAGAGTGAACAGATACATGTTCCCTCACCGATGCTAAACACAAGAACCAAGTATGGCTAGAGATCAACAGGTACATGGAGTAGCTAAGGCGAGAGGCCACCAGGGATGACTTGGAGTTGAGCAGACAAAACATGTATAAGTACATTGGTGGTCCCATCATGGTCAACACCATGTTGCTCATGCTTCAAGATGAGTTGGACACAGGTTTCAAGACCCTATACCTAGAAACTATGGAGGTAAGAGTCCACTATCAGAAAGACACCATCAAGCAATTTGGAGACATCATAACACAATACCAAGCTTGGCACCAATACGTGACCAAGAAGCATCAAGTGGAAGTTGTCGAGTTGGTATTTCCCCAAACTTCAGAGTCATGGTGTTTTGTCTTGTTAGGTTGTCTCTAGCCTATTTTGTCTCACATGGGTACATGTGGAAAATGTATATCATTTGTAAATATGTTGTAAGCGAAATTTCAAGTGTCACTAGTGGAATGTGAACAATCACTATGTAATGTAATGAGTTATTTGTAAAGAAGTTGAAGAGTCATGAGGGTAGTCAAAAAGTCACAAAGGGGAATGTCAAGTGTCACCCCACCCTTTTTTATAAATAGAACCTCATAACCCATAGAACAGGCTTTTGGGAGCCATAATTTTGGCTGGGCTTAGGCTTAGAGAATTCTTAGAGAGTATTGTGACGAGCCTTGGCTTCTCCACAGCGTAAAGAGAGTATAATTCTTTGGAGAAGCAAGCAATGTTGACTATAATGTTCCACTATTGGGGATAGTGGTTATCAATGATGTATGTATGGATGAAACTTTCACTTATTATAATAATAATTGAGCCAACACACTTTCATACATATGTTTTCATTGTAGTTTGACCATTCGGGTTGCTTTAGCAATCTGTGTTGTTTAACTTACGCATTTTCTTATGAACTATTTTGTATGCAATTGTATGAATCTTGTTGAAAGCGTGTTGTTGGATTAACTCGTCACTTTGGTTTGTAAACTATTTTGCTTCCAACTTGTGATGTTATTGCGCTCGTGTATTACTTTTAGGTTGCGTACTATTACACGCTTCTAATGGGCACACTTCCTTTTCCCCTCCATGTGTTAGAACCCCCATGCATCTCACTTAACTCGCTTCAAGGTCACACACTTGGTTCCGACCAAAGTCATCGTACTTACCTCTGCGCACTATCGCGCTCAAGGCACTACATTACCACGCATTACTGGGACTCCTACTCCAAATGGTATGAGGTCTAGTTGGGACTACTTACTGGGGAGATCACCTTAATGTTGATGGGTCCAACACCGTCAACACTAGGCTACATAATTGATGAGCAAAGTGTGCATGTGGATCTAGCTAAGATCCAAGTCATTTGAGATTGGTTAGCCCCCACGACTCTAATGGAGCTTAACATCTTCTTAGGCCTTGCTAATTTCTATCGAAGATTCGTGTTAAGGTTTTATCATATCACTTGGCCCTTGAGTCAAGTTACCGAGGGTGGAGCAAAAACAAAGTTTTTTCTGGTTCGAGTCACAACAAAAGGCATTCATTAAACTGAAACAACATCTTTGCTCTACACCAATCCTCACCTTGTCAGACCTGCAACAACCATTTGAGATCGAGATAGATGTTTTTGAATATGTTATTGGTGTAGTCCTCACTTAACATGGGCATCTAGTGGACTATCATAGCGAGACACTATCTAACATTATTTGAAGGCATTAGGGGAATTATGAGGTCTAAAATGGGTCTCCTAAAGAAAATGTACAATGAAAATTCACTTTATGATAACCAATCACATTTTAGGGGATGACATCATCCCCAATGGTTGAGGTGGCATTGCGTGAGTTAACGGTACTTATTTGTCACATTCTCAATGGTGGATACAAACTCATGGTTAACCATGGTAGCACTTTAAGTACTTTTAAAATCATAGAGTAAAGTACTCATAAGTAAAGTCATTTCACACTTTTTGAATAAAATATTATTATTGTCATTTCATATTTTTTAAAAGAAACAATGATATCTCTATACAATCTTTATGCATTTACACACTTTTCAATAAATATTATATTTGTATATTTTCATGTATTTATTTTAAAATTATATATTGATATCATTTTATTTAATATTACAATCTCAAATTAAATATAAGTTAATATCTATATAACATATATAGACATGTGAAATCAAAATAAATAAAAATGTGACCTGTAATTTTAGGAAAATCAAATCTATGAATAAAATATTGTTATAATATAATAACAATACAAACATTAATAAAAGAAAAATGTATATTAAGTTTTGTATGTTTTAATGGTTTTTTTTAATAATTGATCTACAAGCTCTGCTTAATTTCGAGTTATTACGTCTCAAAAAAATAAATCTTAATTTTTATAATTTGTTTGATAAAATCTTACACAATTTTAGACAATTGTAATTGGTTTAACAAATTAATACATAAATAATATATTACATTTATTATGTTGTATTATTTGACTTTTATATAGTAATATTAACTAATTACATGTTATTATATAATTAATTGTATAATTTAAATAATATAAATTTTGATTAATAGTATTTTATACAATTAATTATTTATGAATTTATATTTACAATATATTTCAGGTTATTTAAGTGCAAAGGACAAATGCATTAGTTGTTCAATGATAATGCCTTTTTCTTTAAAAACTCATTATTATTTATAATCACATCAATACTATTTTTTATTCATTTTATTTTGGTACAACTTTTCAATTAAATTTAACTATGGTTACATGGATTGTGGTGCAAAAAGTGAATTGCAAATTCATAAATATTATTTTATTGGTTTAACTGTTATTTTATTATTTCCTTAGGAGGCTCATTTGAGACCTCAAAATTCCCCTAATGTACCCCGCATATGATAAGGAAATGCATTCTATCATGCAAGTTTGTTGACAATGGAAACATTATATTCTAGGGAAGGAGATGATCATCCACATAGATCATCGACCTTTTCAATTTAAGCAGACACAAGGGAAGTTGTAGAACAATCACCGTCAGAAATGGTCCACATACGTGCAATAGTTCCATTTGAACATTAAATATAAGAAAGGTAACACTAATCACGTCACAAATTGTCTCAACCGGCCCCCGATTGTGGCACTGAGCACAATTCTCAACTCTTGTGGGAATGAGGCCTTTGGATGGCCCCAACTATATGAAAATAACTTGAAATTCACTACCACCTATAAGATGTTGATGGCGGGAAATCCAGTTCAAGACTTCCACCTTCATGATGGATTGTTGTGCTATCTGGGACATATTTGTTTGTGCTATCTGGGACATATTTGTGTTCCTTCAAGCAAGTGTGCCAAGCTTATTTAGGAGGCACATTACAATGGGTTTGCGGGATGCTTTGGTGTGGAGAACACAGTGGCAATACTGCATAAGTATTTTTATTGGCCAAAACTCTGACAAGATGTTGGAAAATATATTAGGTCCTACACTACCTATGTCATCGCTAAGCCAACCACTGAGAAGCAAGGCTTGTATACTCCTCTGCATACTCCTAGTCGGCCTTGGGAATCCATCGATATAAATTGTATGTCTGGCATCCCTTCTACCAAGCATGGTAATGACTGCATGTTTGTGGTCATCGATAGATTTTATAAGATAGCCATATTGGTTGCCTACAAGAAGAGTATCACAACAAAAGGCACTGCCAAGTTATTCTTCCAATGAG
This sequence comes from Pinus taeda, assembly GCA_000404065.3. NCBI lineage: Eukaryota > Viridiplantae > Streptophyta > Pinopsida > Pinales > Pinaceae > Pinus > Pinus taeda. The sequence continues at coordinate 42,343 of APFE031572531.1, read as the reverse complement.
TATGGGTACATTTTGGGATCCCATAGACCATTATATCATATTAGGATAACAAGTTTCTACGCACATTCTGGTTAATCCTCTGGCCTTTATCGGACACCAAACTCACCAAGTCGACTACATTCTACCCCTAGACTTATTGCCAAATAGAGGTCATTAGCATGATGACAGTGCACACATTACGAATGTACAACTCTAAGCATCCACGAACATGGGATGAGGGTCTCCCCTATGTGCAACAAAGCTCTCCATAAATCAACTGAACACAACCCCTTCTAGGTGGGCCTAGGATTTCAACCATCGCGTTCCACTGATGTTGCAATTCCTCTTACAACTACACAAACAAAATATGTACATGTTCAATCCAAGGTTAATAAGGTCGTCAAGTTTATTGAATACATTTAGTACATCCACCAACAGGTCCATGATATTCTGGATAAAGCCAATACTAAGTATAAACAATGTCATGATCGACATTGGGTGCCACATAAGTTTTAATTGGGCAACAAGGTTTTGTTGCATTTCTAGAAGGAACACCTTGCCAGAGCCCATCAGAAGCTTTGAACACTCTGATAGGGGCATTACACCATCACCAAGTCTATGGGTGACAATTCTTCTGAGCTAAGTATCCCCCATTCCTTGGCCTACACCTAGTATTCAATGTGGACCGCCTTCTGTCATACTTTCCACCATTGTTGGACACATCAAACATTGTTGATCAAATGACACCAACAGAACTCAACCCAGATTGTATTGAATAGGACACAACTGATCAGATCATGGACACACAAATTAAGAACACTCGCCAATGGGGATTCAACTGTATCGGGTTGTCAAAGTCAGCCAGATCCTGCACCAAGGCAAGTGGCTCACCAGGGACCAAGTTCAGTAGAAGTTTCCTCACCTCAAAGAGCCACTCAACATAATGGGGACCATTTCTTTGTAAGGGGGGAGGATTGATCCATGTGGATATTGGTGGCCACCTACCTATTCCACTTAAAACCCTAACACTATTTTCTATCAGCTTCCTATTTTGACAATTTTCTATTTTTTGAATCTTTTGGGTCCTAAACTTTCAAAGCCATTTTGAGGCACTAAACGATATTTTTTGGGGAAATGAGCATACTTGGGGTCTTTAACTAATGTTTGTAGTTGAAATTTGTTATCCTTGGATAGAACTTTCTAACGAGCTATCATGTGTGACAAATGGAGATCGTATGACAAAGTTACGCCCTCGAGAAGTTTGCATTCAAACTAACCCCATGGGGTCCATACCTTTTGGCGTTTCATCTCCTAGGGTTATGTTTTTGGATTTTTAGGGTTTCTCATTGTTTCTTCATGATAAAAAGGTCTCCGAGCCTAATGGTATCAAAGTTCATATGCCTTGTAGTTGTCACATCTCTTCTTAGAGATAAGCTACACCACTTGAGCTAGTTTGCTTTCATTCTGCATGTAAATAGTAGCATTTGCTATTTATTAATTGAAGTTCAGTTTCACTGTATTTTTGTGTTGTTGTTTTAAATTTGTATTTCGTTCCATTATTTCATAAATCCATATCAATTTTGGTTACTTTGTGTTGTTTTGGTTTGGAATTTAATGACTAGGCTCAAACAATTAGTAGATAATGAACAATTCCAGCAATCATCCCTAGTAAGGATGTTTCACTCTTCATGAAATATATGAAATTTAGAGAATTCTTCATCGACAAAAGGATCTTTTTTTTTGCAATAGGAATTCCATTTTTTCACTACATCCAAAATGCATAGTCACAAGTTACAATAATGAGTATGTTTTGTTAATGGAAACGATGATGCAACAAAAAAATGCAAATTCATGTTTTGGAATCTAAATGCAATATGCTTCATCAATTTTCATGGTCCAAAATAGAACTTCCCTGTTTATAATGTTGAATTTTGAAAAATGTTAATGGGATCATCTCTAGAGGAACTCAAGAAGAAGAAATTGTTTATAAAATGCAAAAAGGCGTGGACATGGAAACATAGGAATCTCATCTCTCGCATTGGTCAAGACAAAGCTTACAACAACCATGTTTTCCATTAATTAAAGTTTTTCTTCATGTTTTGCAAAGTGTAAGTGGTTTTAGGAGCCTTTTCTGGATTCACACAAACAAAAGTTTTAGAAAATCCTCTGCAAAGGATAATTTCATTTTTGTGTGTTATGAAACCAGCTCACAAAAAGATAGAAAAGATAGATCAACGCCTTAGAATTCAGCCTCTTCCAGGGGGAAACCTCCTTTACATTACACAAATGAACAATTCTTCGATGATACAAATGACAAGACCTCCTTTCTGTATATAGGAGTCTAAGGGGTCATAATATAATCAAAGCCGACATAACAATAATAATGTAAGAGCACAATAATAACAATAGTGGGCTTCTATGGGGCACAATAATAACAATATGGGGACTACATGGGTACAAAAATATAATAAGGGGGTTGTACTAATAATAATAAGGGGTTACACTAGTAGTATAGGGGCCTAACATGCCCCTGTCCTTCAAAAAGTATTGTCCTCAATGCTTGAGTAGTTCTTTATACTTCCGTATAAAATTCTTGTCCTTCCATGTGAAATCTTCAACATGTAAGTTCTTCCACTTGATGAGAAGCTTTGAAATTGATCGATTTCATAGCTGTCGACTTCTCGGTTCTGTAAATGCTTCAGGTTCCAATATGATTTTTCCTTGCTTGTCAAGTTTTGGCAATATTGTTGGAACTGGGATATTTGGAGACTTTTGAATGAGTTCCCACCCTACTTCGCCATTCTTCCATTCATACCTTCCTTTGTTTATCAAATTTGGTTGGATAATTGTACCAACCTCTACCATTTTTGCAATTATATGTTCAATTTCACTCCTTTGGGCATATGGATATCTATAAGGCTTGACATTTGGAGGAACACATTCTGGAATAAAATGAATAGCATGACCATGATCATGAATACATGGGAGACCTTTGGGAGTCTCAAATACCTTGGAATGATTGTCCACAACTTTTTGGAGATCTGAAGAAATACATGATTTCGATGTGTGAATAGTTAGCAAACATAATTGTGCAATTACACCTCGTTGTTCTTTCTTTAGAAGATTTGTCATTCCATCAGAGTTGATTATCTTTCCTGGCTCTCTTTGATACTCCTTAATTCAACTTCCTTTCCTTTCGAAGAAAATTTCATAAAACGGTCTTGAAAATTAAAAGCTATTGTACCCAAGGATTGTAGCCATTGGACTCCTAATACAACATCAACGCCACCCATGGGAATGGAAAACATTGGGCTATTCAATACATATTATCCCATGGATAGCTTGATATTATGACACTTTCCAGAGCAATTTATGGTTCCTCCACTCACAACCATTGCTTGACACTCTGGTACTGGATCTAGGAAGCAATTCAAGTCCTTGGCTATATTACAATTAATAAAATTATGGGTACTACCTGAATCAATCAACACTATTACCTTTTTCTTCTTGATATGTCCTTCTGTCTTTACCATTTGTGGAGTGGTAATTCTGACAAATGCATTACAAGATATGGTTGGATTCATTTATTCTTTCTTTGGGGTTGGTTCCTGGGGAGTATCCTTTTCTTTTGATGTTTCTTGATACTTTTATTCTTGATATTTCACTGTTTGAACCTTCTTCTTCTTGATATGTCCTTCTATCTTGAGAGTTTGGGGAGTGGTAATTTCTTCCAATGCTTTACAAGATATGGTCGGATTCATTTCTTGATGCTCGATGTGATCTTTCACTTCTTCAACATTCTTCTTCTTGATATGTCCTTCTGTCATGATAGTTTGAGGGGTGGTAATTCTGGCCAATGCATTACAAGATATGGTTGGATTCATTTCTTCTTTATCGATGTGATATTTCACTTCTTGAACCTTTTTGTTCTTGATATGTCCTTCTATCTTGAAAGTTTGAGGAGTGCTAATTCTTGCCAATGCTTTACAAGATATGGTCGGATTCATTTTTTCTTTTTCTGGGGTTTGGTCCTTGCGCATATCATTTTCTTTTGATGTTTCTTAATCATTTTCTTCCTCCTCTTCATACTCCATGTAAAATAATTCTCAGCACACTTATGACCTTTAATGCATTTGCTATCACAATTGTAACAAAGTCCTTTTTTTTCTTTTCTCTTCCAATTGTTGTGGTGTAACCCTTGTAGGTCGTGGAAGGCTAGGAGAAACAACACTTCCATTATTATAGTTGTGAGGGGTAGACTTCCTTGTTGCCATAATTTTACTTTCCACTATGTAACAAAGCCCTTTTACTCTTTTAATGCCACCAGTCTGATCGAATTTAGATTCTCCAAGAAAGGGTTATGCACAATCTCCCAAGATGACCTAATTATATACCTTTTCAGAAGAGCGAACTTGTATGAAGTGCCACGTTTCACTGTTTTGACCTTACGATCTGAAAAATATATACATGAAACTACAGTCCATCGTCTTTCTGTAACTTCTTACGAAATTTCAATCTGATGTTTAAAACAAAAGTTATGACTATTTTCCCCAGGTCACCTGTTTGGAATGTAATTCAGGAGTTTGCAAAAAGATCGACTTCCTCAGATCATATCTCCGCAAATATTGCACGAAAAGCTCTGAAATTCGGACCCGAGGTTCAACACGATTACTTTTCAAATGGGTTTATTTTGTAGTGTCTGAAACATCACAGAAAAAAGTTATAGCGCAAATGCCATGATGAACTGTTTGGAGCAGCGAAACCCTAGAATTCAAAGCTCTGATACCAAATGTTATGAAACCAGCTCACAAAAAGATATAAAAGATAGATCGACGCCTCAGAATTCAGCCTCTTTGAGGGGGCAAACTCCTTTACATTACACAAATGAACAATTCTTCGATGATACAAATGACAAGACCTCCTTTCTATATATAGGAGTCTAAGGGGTCATAATATAATCAGAGTCGACATAACAATAATAATGTAAGGGCACAATAATAACAATAGTGGACTTCTATGGGGTACAATAATAACAATATGGGGACTATATGAGTACAACAATATAATAAGGGGGTTGTACTAATAACAATAAGGGGTTACACTAGTAGTATAGGGGCCTAACATTGTGTGTGTAATAATCTCTAAATACTTTGCTCAATTATTGATCCATGGATTATGTAACCAACAATTTCTACTATTAAGTTAACAAGTGTGGTTGCAACACTTTTTTAATACAAAATATGCCTATTCCTGTTTTTTTATTTTTTAAATAATGTAATGTTATATGATGGCAACCCCTTACCTCAATTAGTATTCTCAAAATGCGAGGAAGTGGTTATAAGATTTTCCTAGTAAATTCTTCCATGTAAAAATGATAATATTATTTATATTGAGCAAAACACCATTACATAATTTATTTCTTAAAATAAAATATTTGAAATGCTACTAAATGTACCAAGTGATTTTATTTATTTATTTTTATTTTTTTAACTGTAATGGTTATAGGTTTTATTTATTTGAAAAGACCTTGGGTCTTTGCCAGAGCGACCCCTATTACATTTCAGAGTTCTAACTGTTGCTGATTATGATCTACTAGATTTTTAGGGCATTTGTACAAAAATTTCATTGTTTACAATTAGCAGTCCTTTCATAAGAGAGTTGTCTTTGTTTGCCATCTAATCAGCTTCACTATTTGACTTTCTAAGAATATGATAAAACTTGCACGTGTCAAAGTCTAGGAGAGCTCTCTTCAATCTGTCTAGTATTTTGTTGAGGCTGGAATTGCTAAACGGTGTTCCCGAATTTAGCTTTTTTATTATTGTCTTTGAATCTCCGAAAACTTGAAGGTCTTTGGCACCTTTGTCTCTTGCAATAAGGCAAGCTTTGAGAAGCCCGAGAATCTCTGCTTGAGTGTTGGATTTTTGGCCTAATCCCCAGCTGAAACAGTCTTTTGAAACCCCATCCAGAGGGTAGATGACCCCCCCAGCACCAGCGACACTGGGATTACCTTTGGACGCTCCGTCAAAGAAAATTGTGGATAAGTTTTGAGTCCACCACCAAGATTGAAAATTGTCGTCATCGTCTCTTATGCGCCAATCCTGATTGACCTTTTGAGGAGAGAGGAGATGCTTACGCGGATAAGGCTCTAGCGGGCCTAGCCACCTTTTTTCTTCAGGCAGTAACAAAGGGTCATCTTTGAAATACTGCTGTTGGGCCGCTTCCATGAGAAAGGATTTAGCTTTTGCAGCTACTTGCAATGGTGAGTGCCTCATCTCTCTGAAAATCAGTTGATTGCAGGCCAACGAAAGCTACCAACAAACATATTTAGGGAGTGCTGTCCAAATTTTGCGCCAGAATGATTTGGGAGGGATGCGTTGGGAATAGAATAGGCTCCATGAGGCAAAGAGGTCTGAAAGAGATTTGGGAAGGCAATGAAATCTGAAATTCCTGTAAAATGATTCCCTAGACCTCTTTAGCAAAAATGCACTCCAAGAAAAGGTGCTGGGCTGTTTCGAAATTTTTGTTGCATAACACACATCTATGCGACCCTGCTATATTCCTTTTTTCTAGGTTATCACCAGTTAGGAGTTTATTATGGACCAGAGTCTAGAAGAAGAAATTCACTTTTGGTAAGGCTAGGGAATCTCAGACATTTTTCCAGAAGGCTAGTGTTTGTCTGTTGTTTCTTGAGGCCTGTAATGCTCTGTAACCTACAGTTGTGGTGTAGACTCCGAACTGGCCCCAACCCCAACTATCTTTCATGGATCTGTTGATAGGGGCTGCGTCCTCCAGTAGATCTTCAAGAAGGGTTTGTTGAAGGGATAATCGGGCAGGGACTCCATGAAAATCCCATCCTGCCCAATCTCCACGCTGATCCCAATTTGAAAGGTCGTATATGGTGTTGACTCCTGCTTGCTTCAGCCAGTCCCTGAGATCAGTTATGTCCTCATTATTGTTCAGTGGTTCTTCCCCCATAATACTGTCAAGCCACAGGTGGGTGCGTTTGTCGTTGCCAGGAATCCTGTAGACCTGTTTGTTGAAGAAATTGCCACTTCTGCAACATAATTTTCACACCTGCGTGCAATTTATTGTATTAGTGTTGTGCAGATTGTTGAGGGATTTGTTGGGTCCGTACTTTGTATGCAGCGTGACGTTAACCGAATGAGAGGGCTCATGGATCAGCTTCCACAAAAGCTTTCCTCCTAGCGCTAGATTGACGAGAGCTGGGTCTCTAATTTGCAGCCCACCTTCTACCATTGTTTTTTTCACCACTTCCCAGTTCACCAGGTGTATTTTGTTCTCGTTGCCCTTATCTCCCTGCCATAAGAAGTCTCTGAGCAATTTGGAGATCTGCTCCATCACATTTCTTGGTGCTAGGAGAAATGCTGCCTGGAAGATTTGTAGCGCCGGCAACATGGATTTTATTAAAATTAATTTTCCTCCCTTTGTCAGCCAATAGCCTCCCCATGCTGCGATTTTGTTTTAATTTTCGAGATTATTTCGCTCCAAAGTGATCTTTTATTGGCTCTAGATATGATGGGAAGGCCCAGGTACTTGAATCTGACCCATGTTGCTTGACCTTTGAATCCGAGGAGAGTGGTTATGCCAGTGAGTTCCCTCTAATCTATATTCCAGCTAAAGACTTCGCTTTTGCTCTTGTTGATTAAAGCCCGAGAGGCTCTGCAATAACTTCTGAGAACAGTGTTAATGGCTTTAGCTATTCTGATGGAAGCTCCGCCAAGGAGAAGGGAATCATCAACAAATAGGGCGTGGTTCAGGGCATCTGCTCCATGGGAAGGTTTGAGACCTAGAATGTTGCCATTAAGTCTTTCGGCAGTGAGTTTACGACTAAGGGAGTTTGCCGTTATGATGTACAGGAATGGGGAGAGAGGGCATCCCTTCCTGATACCTCTCTAAGCTTGGAAGAAATTTGTGGGGTGGCCATTGACTAAAGGGGCAATCCATGGTTTTTCAATGTAAGCTTTAATAAGATTAACAAATTGGGTCAAAAATCCAAAGGAGAGAAGGACTTTGCTAAGGAAAGAGCGATCAACTCTATCGAAGGTGTTTGCCATATCTAATTTAATTAACATACCTTTTTTCATTCCTCTGCTTGCTTGAGTGTATAGTCTCCTGAACTTGGATTACATTATCTAGAATATGCCTGCCTTCCACGAAACCACCTTGAGGAGAGGAGATCAGTCTTTTTAACAGAGGCTTGATCCGATTTGCTAACAATTTAGCTAGAATTTTATATGAAGCGTTACACAACGAAATGGGCCTGAATCTTGCAAATGACTGAGGGTTGGTGTCTTTGGGGATTAAAGCAAGGTAAGTGGAGTTGGTTCCTCCACCTATCTTGGCATTTTTCATAAACCAACCTATCGTTTTGTGGAGATCAGCCTTGATAAGGTGCCAACAAGCTTTGTAGAAATGGATTATAAATCCATCAGGCCCGAGAGCCTTGTCTGCGTCCATGGACCAGACAACGTTTATGATTTCCTCCTCAGTGATTGGCCTACAGAGAGTTGCGATATCTTCAGGGCTGATGAGAGAAGGGATGTTAGCGAGGAAGTCGGCAACTTCCTCATTGTTGCTTTGAGTTCCTTCTCTGTATAGTTTCCTAAAGTGGGTTTCGACGGCAACTTTGACTTGATTAAACCCTTTGCAGACATTGCCCTCAGCTGTTTTGATTTCTGCTATATGGTTCCTTGACAATCTCGCTCTATATTGCCAGTGGAAGAAGGAGGTGTTCTAGTCTCCAGCCTTCAGCCACAAACTTCTGGATTTGAGTCTCCAGTATTCTTCTTCCTTTATGAAAGATTGGTATGTGGATCGTTGGGCTTTTATTTCTTTTTCTAGCAACTCTGCTGTGATATCTTTGCTTTCCATCTCTATTTGCAGAATCTGCAATGAATGGACTGACTCCTTTCTTTGATCGGTAGGAGAAGGGGCTGGTCTCTTTGTCCAGTCCTTCAGAGCCTGTTTTGTGGCTTTCAACTTTTGCTCCCAGACATAGCTTGGGGATCCCATGAAAGTTTTGGCCCATGCTGCCTTCACTGTCTCTAAAAAGCCTTCCCTCTCGATCCAAAAAGGGTTGAACCGAAACAGAATAGGTCCCAGGTCTTCCTCATCTTCGAAGAGGAGCTGAATAGGCTTATGATCAGAAGCAAGTTTAGGCAGAATTTTTGTGATGATTATCTTTTTATTCATCATTATGGAGCTTTGCACCAGGAATCGGTCTAAACATGCTAAAATGTGATCTATTCCAACTCTGTTATTGGACCAAGTGTAAATTCCACAGACAGGATTGAAGTCCAAAAGGTCCCAGTGCTGAAGAGCTCCTCCACCACGTCTAGCATGGGGTCTCTGTTGCTTGACCCCCCCTCTTCTCTTTTGCTTTCATAATGATATTAAGATCCCCAGTTATGATGATATTGCTGGGAGACAACTGCTCTAAAAAGGCAGAGAGGGAATTCCAACATTCTCGTTTTTCATAGTAAGAAACTGGGACGTAAAGATTGAAGAGGGAGATAGACAACTTACTTGCTTTGTGCATCAGTTCCGTGAAAATCTAGTGCTGTATTTCATGATGATTTTTTAGATGGAAAAGGTCTTGGTTCCAAAGAGTTGCCAACCCTCCCAAAGTTCCCCTTGAGCTGACTGCTTTGCCTGTTCTTTTATTTCACTTTGAACTACTAATCTCTAGAAGGGCTTGGCCTTCTATTTTGGTCTCTTGGAGCATGAGGATATCTGAGGGTTCTGCTTTCATAAGATCCTTAACTGCTTCAATTTTGGAGGGATTCCCCAGTCCTCTACAGTTCCAAGAGACGAGATTCATTATTTACTTAAGGGGGGGTTGAGGCCTCCCTTGGAAGGCCTTGGTCTGATATTTCGCCCAATAGACATTTCTATTGTAGCTTGACTTCCTTGTATTTTGAGTCTTTCTGCTTCCTCCTCCCTCTTTTCTTTGCGGGATTTCCTTCTTGATTTCTTCGTTTGTCGCTCGTATGTTTCATCCTCCGAAGAACCAGAGCTTTCCACTGTTTTTTTCCTTGCTATTTCTGCATATGAGGGATTGGAGGGACTGCCTTGGATGGCCTCGTTCTGTATTGCTTCCCGTTCCTCTTTGTTTGAAGGTGGAGTGTCTGCCTGTTCTACATTCTCCTGGGGTAAGGTTACTTGATTGATCTGAGCACTTTTTGTCCCATTTGGAGTTGCTTCCATTTCCTGGTTGGATTTGGCGCTGCTAAGGCCTCTGTCCATATTGCCCTTTCCTGTGCCTTTTTTTGAGGTTGCATTTTTCTGGACTAGTGTCCATTGTTCCCCGATTTGTTTGTCTACTTGTTCCTCAGCTTTCTTTTTACAGTTCTTTGCAAAGTGTCCATGACCGTGGCAATGTCTGCATTTAAAGGGTAGTTGTTCATAGTCCAACTCCTGGACATGCGTCCACCCAGCAACACTGAGTTTGATAGCTTCCGTTAACCCCTCTTCTAGATCCACTTCTACGCAGATGCGGGTGCATGAATACTGGTCTTTTCTCACAACTTGATCTACGTATTTTCCCAATGCATTACCTATGATCTAGAGGGATTTTTGGTTCCAACAATGTAGAGGCAAAAGGGGGAGCCTAACCCAGACCGAGACAGCAGAGGGGATGTCCTAGGTGGGATCGAAATCAGGAGACCATTTGTTTAGATAAAGACCCTCGGGTCCCATGAAATACAGTCCATTTCTAAAGATTAAGCCTCTGTCATCTGGTTTTTCGAAGACAAACACAAAGAAACCCTTACCTACAAAACAACTTTTGACTCCCTCTTTGATCAAGGGCTTCCAGTTCCTTTGAGTCCATTCATCAACAGACTTGGGAGAAGGCCAGAGGCCCGTGAACTGACCTATGAGGCCTCTCTCCGCAAGGTTCAAAGCTGCTTTGTAGGTTTCTTCTTCTGGAAGGGCCACCGATGGAATTGTGTCCAATTTTTTAACAAACTTCTGCTGAATAGCTGAGGGAGGGAGCTTTGGTCCAGCGGCTACCATTGATCTGAATGCTAGCACCTCTGGAGGCAGCGAAGGAGGGGGATCAGGGTCCCCGCTGGCCTCCATTGACTGAGGCTGGATGAACATATGGGCGTAGAGGCCAGTAGCGTGCTGGTGCAACCAGCAGACCTTGCAGAGCGCGAGGGAAGAGTTTTTAAATGTACCAAGTGATTTTGATTAAAAAGAGATATGACATAAAGTTGAACATCTTATGCATTCTTGCTTTGTTCAATTCCATCTAAGGGTTCCTAAAAACGCCTAAAAATATATTTATTGTTTTCTTCTTCTTACTTCTATGAAACAATGTAGCTATAGTAAGGATATTATCACCCTCTTTGTGATTTTCTATGTCTTTTAATCCATCATCTTATTTAAAAGCGATATGACTTGTCTCACCTAGCCATGTTTATAAAGGAATGTGATAATCATCCCAATCCCCCCTTTGTTCTGCATCATTATTAAGGGAGGTTTTTTTTAGTATAGGCTACACCATAGCAACAATAATAACACACGTAAATACACAAAAAGAAGAAAGGAGTTTCAGGAAGGAATTCCAACCGTCTTCTTATTCCAACTTCATGCATATTTATACATAGTAGATGTGGTTGGATCAATTGTATCCATTCCAACCAATCACTCATACATTTACCTTTTACCATTATTACATGCACTTACTCATATATGTACGAGGATTTATATAGACCTAAGAGGTCCCTCCAACATCTCCCCCACCCTCAATGCCTTGCTCATCCTGAGCAAGGATACAACAATGTCTTAGACCTCCACTTATTGTAGAAGTATCCTTACTATGCATCAACCATGCGTACCAGTCTGCATAGGTAACTCAGTTACAACAAACACCAACTAGATAGGAAGATACATATATACAAGGTTTACTATGATTTTTACCTACTAGGTGGTTACATATTGCAAATCTCAACTCTTAATCATTCTCTACGATCTTTCTACCATATAGACAATTGCTCAATTAGGAACCATTGGGAAACTCCTCTCCAATTTGAGGTATTCTCTTTCCTTTCTACGGATGAGTCCAACATGTGATTGTTGCTTATGGGAGATCTTCATTCATAAAAATAGTGAAAGTTTGGACATCAACCATCCTACTCTTTAGCCATTATCACAACCCAAGTAATCATTCTATAATTTCCATACTGGGGGGGCAATAAATATAATCCCATGTTGTCATCATGTTGTCATTTTAGCTCTTTATGTGTATTATTATTATCTAAATTATTGTTCTTGAGGTTTTTTCTTTGTTGTAAGTACTTTTATAGAAAAAAATTATGTTGTTTGGATGCTTTGTTAGATCTGATACAAAATTGTATATGTTTCACATTCAATTTTCTTCTCAATTATAATGAATGCTATATTATTATTTAAGATTATGTTCGGTATTCTTATTGATAGCTTTCTTTTTACAACTGCCAATTAATGCTCATGTGTTGCTACATTATCAAAAGTGATGCATAAAGGATGGCTAGGTTGAGTGTTTTCTCCTTATTGATGGCTACTTTGATGTTTTCTTGGAGTCTGCAATTATTTTTTATGAAGGAAGACTTTATCACGATCAAACACACTATTTTTTTCCAGCGTTGAGCTTTTTTACAATAGTTGTCGACTTGATATCAATGAATGTCAACAAGAGGTTGGTCTCATCAACTAGACATTGATTTAATTTACAAAGGTGAAGAAGATCACCTACCTTGAACGAGGCTCACGTTTCACCCTCCCCTGAGTTATGACTCCAACGATTGACTGAAAGACCCAGTCACTCGATATCCTTCATGTATTCTTATATGAATTACAAACTCATCAAACTAAATTACAACCAATTCAAAATAGTAAGTCAAATAACAAACTATTATGTAGCCCAAAGAAATGTGGCTAGCTCTAGCAAATCAATCCATTGCACCCAAATTTAATGGAAAAATAGAGTAATCATATTGAATTCTTATATGCATATTGGTTAGTCCATGCCACCGACATCGATTGGACACTGATTAAATCGTCATATCTTAGTCAATATCAAACTAAACTGTACAATTGTCTAGTACACCCCCACACTATTATTAAGTTGACTTTATTATCGGTTTGGTTAACCATAACTACATCTAAACATTCCCTTTAGAATCCTTCTGACGCTCCTAGTGGAGCATACTTATGCAACAACTATCTTGATCATGAGGATTAACTTACCCAACAACCCACATGACGACGTCAATTGGAACATTTGTTTCCCCTTTTCTATAATGAATTCAATCATCTCTTGGGTCCTGTAAAGGGCTATGTTGTTTTCACCCACAAAAAATGATAATTCCACAAATATTCATCCCTATAAAATGTCAAAATAGTATGAGAAATGTGCATTCATATTTCTCCTCTCAAGTTTCAAAGCATTTTGAAGATATAGAAGCTAGCGATGTAGGTTAATCATCACACCGACCTATTAAGGAGCTACGTTGATGCTTGAAAAAAAACTCCAAACATGTTTGATACTTCATTTTCTTCCTATATAGTTGAATCATATCTTTGATATATGGTAGATTCCAAATTTGTATATGTAGTGAGTGTCAAGGCTATATTTTATGTAGAGTCTAGACTATCACTTGGATTGTGGTGTGCAATCTTTGTATGACATTGGTTAACATTGTAACCCGAATTGAGCATATGAAGCCATGGAAAGATAGAAAAACTTCGAATTCATAAGATTTCCTTGGAATAATATTCCCTCAATAAGCTCAATATTCCACTTGTTGACCATGGATTTTACCAGTTTTTCTTGATCCCAAGTAGCAATCACGAGAAATCAAAACACATTTCGACTTTGACATATATCTCCATAATTTTTCTTTCCATATTTTACCAACAATCAAGCTCTTCTATGTAGCATTGATAACATTTTCAACATATTTTCTCAAATGTATTTAATAAAAGAAACATTCACAAGCAATATTTCATATGCAACATCCACGTTCTTCAAGCATCTCCTCGAACAAATGCTCAGATTATTTCTCTTCACTTTTTCATTGCATAGGTTCATTCAATTTTTTCTTCTTACAAGTTCAACTCGCTTGTCAACTATTGGTGTTGTCACCAAGCCAAATGAAGAATGAAATGATGACGCATGTTGTAAGCCTACCTTACATGCGCATAACATCATAATGACAACAAGAACATACATAAATGCTCACAAAGAAGAAAGGAGTTTCAAGAAGGAATCCCAACAGACTTTCCATTAAGTCTTCATGCATATCTATACATAGTAGATGTGGTTGGAGTAGCTGTAATCACTCCAACCAATCACTCATATCTTTAAATTTTACCATTTATTACATGTATTTACTCATATAAGCATGATGGCTTACATAGGCCTAAAAAACCCCTCCAATAATTGCCAATTTGATGTTGGTCACTTTCACAAATATTAGCATCATTAAAGATGTCATTGAGCATCCTATCCATTGAGGGTTATCATTTTGGATTTTACTCTCACTATACATTGGATCACCACCTTAGCAATTCTTATATCCCAACGCATCCTTATTGACCTCATGTAGTGTTGGATCATTAAATACATACCTTACCTTAGTTTTCAATGTAGCACAAATCACACTTTAATTCTAGAAAAATTGGATAGAATAAGACCTATATATAATGCAACATTTAAAGATAATATGTCCTTTATTATAGCACATAATACATCTAATCACAAACTACAATTAAAAAATATACACACAAAAAACTACCTACTGGAAATGATGACTATCTAACCACATAGCACTATGTAGGGTCTCCTATCATAAGGATTGTAACGATTAAATAGTGGGTCATGCTCTAGTTAACGATGATCCAAATAGATTTTCCAAAAGGGTTAGATCTAATGGTGGAAACAGAGAAGTCTTTCAACGTTAGGCAAGTTCAATTCTCATGAGGGCATAGTCTGGAGACATGGTGGCTCCTTGAGGTAGTGGTCTAACTCATGGTTGCACACAAAGAGATTATATTAAATAGTCTCATGACATGTGCACACATAAGTGGACCAAAGCCCACCCCCATGCCTTCCTTTCAGAAGTAGAAGGAGTGGTAGAAGTCGGGAGGGTGATCATTCACCCTAGTGGGCAAGTTGAACTTTCATTTTCCTGGGGTCAATAATCAGGCAAAAGGACATGCCATCTTTCAAGGGCCAATTCAAGCCTCTACTCTTAACATTCAGAAGATTATAGTGGGGGATTCACAAATAATAATATGCCATCTTTTTTTAGGTTCCTTCTCGTCAAACTATATATATATAATATATTATATATATATATATATTATTTTTTTTTTTTTTCAAAATGATCCACTTTCTTAAAAAATCAATGTTAGTATAAGTGGTATATCATATTCTTTGTCATAATAATCAAACAATGAACTTTTTGGCTAATTAAGGCTCATCCTTGGACCCTGGTATCATTAATAATAATGGGAAGAGGGATTATATCCCAAATCCCTAATTAACCAATATTTCAATATGAAGTTACCTAACTCGTGTATATGGGGCCTCAACATGACATATGCCATGTTGATTGATGTGGTTGTTTCATGCACAAAGGTTTTAAAACTAGGAAAGTCCATTCTCTATGTGTGCCTATGGACGGTGGCTGACATAGTCATGAGTATAGTAGTATTAACTAGTTTAATTTGGATTAAAGTGGATTTGATGGCCACTTGTGTCCATGCAGATAGATGGCATTCACTCTTGGTTCCTCCACTCACTAAGGATGACATTCGAATGGCATATATAGAGATTTCCCATGTTGGAACTAGATGGATCAGAGAAGTGGTGATGAAGTTTAGTTTAATGTCGACTCCCATATCCTTACGAGGAGTTGACATCCTGAAATGAGAATCAATTTCTATGATGAGTGTGGATATGAGGATTTATATGGAAATGATAACAGCATGTGGGAGTAGATGTATGAGAACAATGCAGCAGATTTGAATGCCCTTTCAGGTTAGGATGTGCTTTTTCCTTTTTAATCAGGCAGACAAATTTGGCAATTTGCCTACGTTTGAAGGAAAATTTTGCAATTTAGGGGATTTGCTATTATATGTGGTCATCATTCTTGGAATATATAGTGGTGAAGAGTGCAAAAGAAATAGAGAAGCTTTGATTTGCGTGTTGTAGGTTGGTAGGGACATTGTAGGTCTAAATGTTGAAGTGAAAGTACTATTTCGTTAGTGTAAATCACTACCTCAGCAAAGCAATGCTATCGACTAGAGTTTGAAGTTAGCTAGGATAATATTTAGGAGCAATTATCATAATAGAATCGATTATTACCTCTAGACATGTAGTAGGAAATGTTACAATTAAAAAACAGGTATAACCAATTAGCTTCTAGTTTATCTACCATCATGGAGATACTTGTAGAACATGGGACCTTATTGCATAAGGCCAAGGATGAAATTGAACATGTGCAACATCAAATGCATGAACTTCAACAAGGAAAGGAGCATGGTTTTCAGTCATCTTTGGCTTACCATAACATAGTATGTTTTAAATATATTTTTGACTTGAATGATATTAACCTCTACCTTGAGTCGAGATGTGCGCTGAGGGAAGAGGCACCTACCACTTAGAATTAACTGTCATGAAATGCAAATTTTACGGGCTATTGGGGTTGTTCTGAAGGGTATATCAATGGAATAGATATATAATAAGTGATGTTTTTCTAAGTATTTTGCTAGATATCTCATGGGAGAAAAAGATGAATCTCATAAACCTAATGTTAGATCCCTTAATTGTCCTCATTTTGACACTTTTTTTTTCACCTATTCCATATATGTTTTGCTAGATTTACATGCTATAAGATCATCCAGGTCATGCTCAGTCATAATATAAGGTATCATTAATTTAATACTCATAATCTGTTATTTCTTTGTGAATTTGATTAAAATATTGCTATGCCTACCGAAATGTACAAATTTCGTATCTAATTAGATTTTTTGCATCTAAGTCTATGGTTAGGCAGGTTCTCGAGACTTTGAAGATGAAAAAGAGACATGGATAAATTCCAAATGTCAAGAACAGCAATATTCATCATACTTACTTGGAAGATCACATAGCTTGAGAATTTGGCTGGTCAAAATGAAAGTCAACTATGGTATATTTTCATGCAAGGTTTCAAGGAAACTAGTTTCATCACCAGGTGAGCATGGAATCAAGTGAGTGATATTCAAGACCCGAAGAAAATGATATGTAGATCGAGAACAATCATGATTTGCTCTTCTGGTAGCAAATCATGAAGAATAGAATCTTCAAACCATGAAAGCTAGATTTCTGTTTTAATTAGGAATCATAAGTGCCGAATGAGGAACTTGCCTCTTGGCGTTATTTTCTTATGAAGTTGTTGGTTAAAGACATTAAAAAAATGCTTTGGACTAAACCAAAGACAACTAAACTTTTAACTCTGTAATTATTGTGACACTTTGAGACTTAATTTCCAGTGAATGCAATACTTTGATCTTGCACACATGCACTGGTGATTTAACTTGTTGATTTGAGTTTTCACGCCTCGCGCTCACTAGGAGGGCCCACTGATGAGCAGTGAGATAGTATAGTGTTGTTTTATTCTATTTCTTAGTAGTTCTTTTAATTCGATCTTTGTGAATTATATTTCAAATGCTTTTCATTCTAGATTAATACTTTGTTTTTTCCTACACTTATTAATGTTTGCTTGCAACAAATTGAGTGCTCAACATTAAGAACAAAATACCAAGAATAATTTCTTTTATTAGAATGCACACTTGAAATCCTCTCTTAGTCTGAGATTTATGGTTCATGTTTGGATTGTCTCTCATTAAGATTGCACACCTTAGTATTTTGTTAAGAATTTCGATTACCGCTTTCCATGTTGATTTCATTCTTGTTTTTAATTTCTTATGCGCTTTTATAATAGTGGTTATTTCAATTTGATTAGAATATAGGTATAATAGGTCTCTCTCTTTTCGAATTCATTAGAATAAGAGTTCTCTTAATTGCTTGCTAGTATAGACTTTCAATTCTACAAAGTAGCATAAACTTTCAATTTTTTCCATTAGTATAGTCTTTCAATTCTGCTCAATTAGACTAGACTTTTAATTTCAGTTTCATAGAACAGACTTTTGAATTATTAGATTAATATGCTTTGATTTCGTGCATCCTAGTTTAGTCAATTTTGAAATTGATCTTACAAAAATAACATGTGTGTAACTTGATAAGAGCTAGTCTTGAATAGTTGAACTTTGCATCTTGACCTTTGATTTAAATCTTTAATCAAAATTAAACCTCTTAGCATATATAATGCATATACACTTTGCAAGGATACGAACCCTGGGTTTGACAATTTAATGATGTAATTTAACCAACAATTAAATTACCCAATATTTTTGGCATCGTTGTCGGGGAAGTGTATATAGGACTTTATTTTTGGTTTCGACTTGCATATAATACTATATGCACAGCCAAAATCATGTTAAAATCATTTAGGATGCATGTATAGAGAATGAGATTCAAGGGGTATATTTGTAAGTAGAGGTAGAGGATGTAGTTCAATACCAACATCACCAACCACCCCCGCTAGACCACGTAGTGCCACACCATTCATCAACACTTGAATTTCATCCATAATAGGTAGACATAAGCTCCCTTAAGTGCATAGATATGAAATCCAACCTACGATTCACCAACCTCATCTATAGAAGTTGTAGTTGAATAACCTACATCTCCTACTGAAGGAGTCATATTTCTTTCCTCAACAGGTGAACAACTCTTAAAACAAGAGTTAGAGGTACCTAGTGAAGAAGAAGAAGTGAAAGAGGAAAACTTTTCCGAAAGACCATTATTAGAAGAATCAAAGGAAGAAGGAGTAGACAACCCTATTGTTGAACCTTACATTAGCTCTGAAGAATACACAATGGCAAGAGAAGGAGGAGGAGAAGTACACAATGGAGAGGTGTTACATAGTATTCTGTCACACCTCTTGCACTTCCTTGTGACATACCCCGAAGTGCCCAAAACATGACCATAATGCAGTGTACTCATTCATATATGCAATTCAGATCCTTCTTAAGACATTGATTGGAAAATGACTTGAGCTTCCTCTGAAGGAAATAACTCTTAAACCCTAATTTGAGAATCATCGCTCTTATGAGGCTAAAAAACGCAATGGTCGCCTGTTGCACTATACCAGACCCACAATGGCATCACTATGTTTGTGTGTATACCTGTGATGATCCGAAAAAGGCAATTTTCCTAAAGAGGATAAGAAGCTTCGTGATCTAGAAGCTTCCAGAGCGGCGAGTTGGAGGTTGTTTGGCGTAGATGAGGTCGAATTCTCCCAACTTGGCCTCTTGGTCTTATCCCTATCAGATACCTCTTTGAGATGAGGGCCTACTCATATATTTGGAGAGATCCTAACTCCCTTTCCGAACCTATATATTCATCCTCTCCCATACCCAAATGGTTAAAGGTTGGTTGGTCTATGCCTATTTGCACCCTTATGCTAAGATTGTGCCTGTATGCTACTCATTTAGCTTGGAGAAGGAGTGCTTGGAGAGCTTATCTTGGACTTGGATATTCATTCAAGGAGAGCCTATCAAAATCAAGGCTTGGTTTTATGCTTCCCCTTATTTTCTATTAATATACAACTGCTGGTTCATTTTCCCTAAATGTGTATGCTCATGTATCATTTAGCTTAACATTCCTTGATTAGTTAAGTAGGTTGCTTTTGAATATGCTATTTGTATTTGTATGCCTTGTTGTGTCTTGATCTCTTATGCAGGTGCATAAACACTGAGAGTAGTAGGAACGAGCTCGTGACACAAGTGGTTCAAGGTCTTTAGCAAAGGAGATCGAGATAGCATAAGAGCGAGGTAGGCCATCTTCTTTGTCTCTCTTTTCAATTGTAACTTAGGAAAGTGTCTAGTAGATTGTCACTTCGGTTTCTAGACCCACTAATTGGGCTAGAGGGGTCATCTCTGTTCGTAGAGAGGATTTACCTAGACAATGAGTGGAAATATCAGGGATTGGTGGAGGAAGAGGCAGAGGAGGTAATAAAGGAGGTCGAGGTGGTAGAGATGGTGGTAGGGGAGATGATAGATATTTTCATGAAGAGGACCCTTTTGGATTCCTTGTCTTAGATACATATATCACTTCTACCATTAAAAATATCTCACCGTCCATCCTTCCTAATTTTCAGTATTAAGAACTAAGGATACATAAACATTTCTTTTTGAATTTGATATATTGTGTAGAACATATGAATATTTACTTGATATTCAAAAATTGAAATTATTTCAAACTACTCTAAAAGATGGAGCTCTTAAGCGGTTCATGGGTCTAGGAACACATTCTATTAGAACATGGGATTGTAATAAAATAATATTCCCAGATAAATATAAAGGTTATTGCACACACTGTGACCTTAATAATGAAGTCTTTAAGATGGTTGAAAAAGAGGATGAAAAGCTTGAAGATTTGCCTACAATATCAAAAGGGCTAAATTGCATAATTTAGATGAGGACACATTAAAAACTCTTTTGCTAAAAACTATAAGGGATGAATGAATTGACCTTCTCAATTTAATGGGTAAGGGAGATGTCTCTCAGTTGTCATTTGAAGAATTTGTGAATTGTGCAAACACATTGCAAGAGAAAAGGAAAAATACGGTAAGAACCCAAGAGATCTAGTCATGTTAAGGGTAAACAAATATGAATTTGGAACAATAAGTAGAGGAGAATTAGGAAATTTGCTTGATAATTTTAAAATTGATATCCTTGGCAATATTAGTGAACAACTAGATACTTTAAGGATACAAAACAAGCAAAAAGATGAGAATGTTGCATTTTCTTTTTTCGGTCCTAGATGTAGGAAAAAAACATGCTTTATGAGAATTTCCTCTTGACAGTGTTGAAATATGTGTTATATGTGCAAAAAACCGCGATACAAAAGAGTGCTCTTCAATACTTGGACTTAAGGTTGTTTTCTAAGAAGAAGTTGGAACAAGTCAAGCTGAATCACTTTGTTATGTTGCCCCAAAGAGACCTTGGTAGCCTCGATAAACAGGTATGGTGCAATATCACAATGCACAATATAAATCATGTGTAAAACCATAAATAAATTGGAATACACCCATGCCTTGGTAGAATTGTCCACCTCAACCACAAAACCCATCTTGATCACAAGGTTGGTGAAATTCCTTAATCCAGGTGGATATTGGTGGCCACCCGCTAATTCCACGTGGATCCCCTCTAACGCTTCTTTCAGTTTCCTTAATTATAGCACAATTTACTATTTTTAGCAGTTTTTCGGGTCCTAAACTTTCGGAGCCGTTTTGAGGCCCTAAACGACGTTTTTTGGGCGATTTTTCTGTCCAAAATTCGTCTTTTCCGTCGTAGCCCTCGGAGAGATCTTTCCAACGGGCTATCATGCACATCAAACAGAGATAAGATGACCAATTCGCGACCCCGGGAAGTTGATGTACCAACTTACCCAAAAACGGGGCCCACAATTTGGCGTTTCATCTTCCAGGGTTAGGTTTTGGAATGTGAAGGGTTTTTCCATTGTTTCTCAACAATAAATAGGCCTTCGAGCCTCGTTGTAACACAGTTCAGAGGCATCTAGCCACACATCTCTTCTCAGAGATACACTGCCATCGCCCTAGCTGGTTTATTTCCATTTCTGGTTGTAAGCATATTTCAGTATTTTCCATTAATGAAATGAAGTATTATTTCCACTGCATCTTTGTGTATATGGTTATCTCTGTAATTTTTTGCGTTCCTGTTTAAATCTGGATCATTCCTATGTTAGAAATCCTCAGTATCGTCAATTTCAACAGCCATACCCTCAGTTCCAACCTTAGTACTATCCTCCTCAAGCTTCACAACCTACTCAACCAAAATTCCAACCTCAATTGATTTCAATTCAACCACTTCCCTTTCCATCCACTCCATTTCCTCCTAAATCTAATGAACTACTGATGCAACCACTTTTGAATCCAGATAATAAAACCCCTCAACAACCCATCTATAATGTTGAGGGTCAAAATTTTCATACTATTATGATAACTCCTCTAGATCTAAATGATGCCCAACTTAGATATCGTTGATTCCTACAAAAGAAATAACCACTAGTTGTCATCCAAGAATATAAGGAGGATTAAGTTCCTGAAAAAGAGGCATCTCTTGATCAAGAAAAGACTCCTCCAAAGGAAGATATCCCTACACAATTATGTGACAACCAAATAAAATCAACACATACAATTCCTCTAATAGAACAACCTTCTGCCTCCTTACAAAGACCTCCTTTACTGAAAGGATTCCAATTAATAAGGGAGTAGAAAGGTAAATCATTTTACCTCACTATACTATTGTAGATGAATTGAAAAACATTTGCATCAAAATTCCTTTACTTCAAGTTATAAAGGAAATACCCATTTTTGCAAAAACAATAAAGGAATTATGCATTAAAAATTTGGGAAGAAAAAGAAAATACATTAAAAAGATTTAATTGGTAGGAAAGATGCAGATATTATGATGGGGAAACCAATAGTCCAAAAATATTTAGATCTAGGTAGCCCCATTGTGAAAATTCACATCAATGGTATTGAAATTCCAAGCACTCTAATTGATTTAGGAGCAACCATTAATATCAAGAGAAAACATACTATAGATCAATTGAAGCTCCCTTATCTTCAATATACCCCAACTTTATTGCAATTAGCATATAGATCTGTTATCAAACCTGATTGTCTATTCAAAGATGTGTCGGTATGCTTATATTCATGGGAATGCCCTGTTGACTTTATGATTCTAACTCCCAATAATAATTTAGGAGGGCATCCATTTATCCTTGGTAGACCTTGGCTAGCTACAATTGATGCATTTATAAGTTGTAGATATGGGGATATGTATATTTCTGATGGCAGTTCCACTAAGAAATTAACATTATAACAACCTGCCAAAACAATAAGTGAAATGGAAAGTGAAGTTTGGATTGATGATGATGATAATAAAGACTTCGAGAATATTCAACTTGTATTTACTCTTTCACAAATTGGTGAGGAGGATCAATTGATAAATCTGAATAATAATGACTCTTCTTCATTTTGTGAACAAGATCAACATTTTCAAGAGCAATGTGACATTGAATATTTTTCATCTCGACAATCTAAAGTAGCTTTAGATTCCATGGAAAAGTTTGGCAATTCTTTAGTATAATTTTTGCAGGCAAAACATTAAACATTAATAAAAATTTGGAATAGTTTCAAAAGAAACAACTAATAAAGATGTTGCATATGCATGGGACTACACTAAGATGAAGGGAATTTACCCTAATACATGTGTGCATAATATTTACATTCAAGAAAATGCCAAACTAGTGAGACAACCTCAGAGAAGGATGAGTCCTAATATGAGGGAAATTGTTAAAGAGGAATTACAAAAAATGATTAATGTGAAATTTTCATTTATCCATTATCAGTTAGTCAATGGGTTTCACCTTTAGTGATTATTCTTAAGAATAATGGAAAGTGGAGAGTGTGTATTGACTATAGAGAACTAAATAAGGCAACTTTAAATGATCATTTTCCACTCCCTTTCATTGATTAAGTATTAGATACTTTAGCAGGGAAGACATATTTTTCATTTATTAATGGTTTCAGTGGATATAACCAAATTCAGTTGGCAACAAAAGATCAAGACAAAACAAATATTACATGTACTTGGGGTACATATGCTTATAGGGTTCTTCCTTTTGGTTTATGTAATGCACCTACTACATTTCAAAGGGAAATTTTAGGTATCTTTTCTAACTTGATCCATGATTGTGTAGAAGTTTACATGGATGATTTTATTGTCTATGAAAACACTTTTGAAGAAGCTATGGATAAATAAATAAATAAATAATTGTTATGCAGACTTATCCCTCTTGCGGGCAAGAGCGATATACATATACCTCAGAGAAATCTAGTAACAAACAACAAGGAACAATTACCTTTCCCTAGATTACAATTCACTGAAACAAATAATATGATAGAGGTCACTTACCATGTAATTGAAATGTCTGATGAAGTCCCTTTCAGATATTTCAACCATTCACTTCTCCTCAATGCTTTAGAGATCTTCCCATCGCTTCCCACAACTTCTCCATGATGTCTTGAAGGAGATATGCACAGATAGAAACATACACAAGATCAAATCATCTAGTATATAACATAAGAGACAACTGAACTAATTAACTCAATCATATATCATAAATTGATTAATATGCAATCATAATCTATGTGGGAGATCAAGGTATCAACAAAGGCATAATTGAGAAAGAACATATGCTTTTATATTAATAAAATGGAGAATAGACTTACAACCTTGAAGCCTTGATGTTGCAAGTCCCTTCCCACAATCTCCACCCTTTCCTTGAACAAATAACCTCCTAGCCTTATTCTTGCAACAAAAGACTACTTCCAACAGCCCCCCTCAATCCTCAAGCCTGTGTTAGCTTTATAGGTCAAGAGTGGGAAGTTTGGGATCCATTTCCCAAGGGATGAGATCCACTGATGGTGGGATAGCGGTTCCACAAAGAGAGGGAGTAACTCCATGATGGGAGGGATCAGGGCTAAATAGGCATCCATTTGAAGCTTGTTAGTTGGGAAATATAAACTAATAATGCTTATAGATTTTATTTTTTTATTTTTACATGCGTTAAGTCATGTGCGTAGGACACAGTGTAAGAAAGAGCGCACTTATGCGCAGTTTCTAATGGACCTTTTTACGTATGCGCAAAGATTGACTAGGGAACTAAGCAGGAAGCAAAAAATAGGGTTTTGTGCCATGATATCCAGAAATTTCATTCTCTTCGAGATAGTCTGGCTTCTAGATTTGCAAGGGGATGCTTTGGAACACATTTATGGATAGAAAAGTATCCAAACCGATGGTCATTTGCCTAATGTGACAAAATGACGTGTAACAGATTGCCCCCTAAAGTGAAAAGTCAGAGGGGATGTTTGATGACCGAAATACTTTATCATGCCAAGGTTTGGGTTAGATACTATAGTCAGAGACCTCAAACAATCAATCAAATGTTACAATGCAATATATAATCATCACTGAGGTAGGAATTCCCATACTCAGAGTATAAATGTCTCAAATAACCAGTACGAAAATACATCAGAAGGTCCATGTTAATAGATGATATAGTATGGACACATCCATCAATGGATCTATGTTTACAATCATGAATATTTAATAACTCCACGCAACCTCGACGGATGAAATTAGATCCAGGGTCTTGATCTCCATGTCTCGATCGATAGTATGAATCTAGCCATGTGAGTGAATGTCTCATAGTCGAACATGGTAGAAACCACTTGATTACTGGTCAAGGATGTGAACCATTAACAAGTGCGAGAGAAACCACCAATAATGACATTGACTCTCAAGGTACTTCCAGTACAATCTATGAAGTGCGAATAGATGTGTCGATGTCGAACACTCATAGAAACATTCAATCGAAGGTTAATGATGAGAACCTATCATTTGAAGGTGAGAAACCTGCCATTAAGGCATGGAGGCTCTAAGGTACTAAAGATTTCTAGATCAACTTCCTAGACAGTGAGTTGAAGTCAATAGGAAGTGAACCGTCATAGGTTGGCCTACGGCACGAAACTCATGTCAACTTTTGAAGAAAAGCAATTTGGAGTAATCTAAGACTGACTCAGGGATGGTGCACGCGATTAAAGACTATGAATGGCAAAGTAATTTGACTGAGGTTAAAGTTCTCTTGAACATATTAGCGACATGACATTCTAACTTGGCAACATTTTACTAAAAAATAATACCCAAACCAACTCAAGACTCTCAATGAGGTATGGTCAACTGAGAGGCAAATGTATTTCCCGTGACAGAGTGTCATGTTCAAGAGTGACATATTTCATTTTACAATACAAAAGCAAAGGTTCTTTCCCACTTTTTCCCCACCATTACCGGCAAGTACCTATTTATTTTTGGCAAGCTTGAGGAGGATAACATATGCTTGTCTTGTAAGCTCATCCTTCGGATGAGTCCTTCAGAGTTTTTTTAACGAACCCTAGGAAGGAGTGGTTTGGTATCGTTATGCTTAACGAGTCATGCATTGTTTAGATTTTATGAGTCTAGTGAAGGGGTAGCTTGATGTCGTTTTCATGTTTAAATAGTTTGAACAAACACAAAAAGAAAACTCTTGTAGTTCTTTAAACATAAATTTTAACGATCCCGGAGAAAGTAAAGCTCGGTGTTTTTTAGTTTTAGGGAGCTTGGAGAAAAACATAAGTAAACTCTACAGTTTCCTTTTTCGTACTTTGAGTTTCTCAAGCCCGAAAAAGGGTAAAATAATGCAGGAGAGAACTATACTGACCATGATTAGTCAATGTATACCTTTTTCGTAAATAATCTATTTCAGTCCGTAAAAGGGGTGTTAAACACAACAATGGTGAAGACAAGAGATATGCAAGATCAACCTTGAATGCCTATATTATTCAAAATGATACATATTTATACAAGTCCAGTGACCCTTGGTTTCATATTCCAAGTGGTCTCTTGGACTCCCTTTCACTGTTCAACTTCCACACCAACCCTTAGAGGATTAGGTGTCCAACATTTCCCCCTTAATCCGAAGGGGTATGTATGAGTCCAAGAAGAGAGTTGTAATATAAAATGTGAAAAAATATGCATGAAAGCACTAGGATGAATGTGCTCTATGAAATTTTGGTATAAGGGGATGGTTTAAGGATAACCACCAACACTGGAACACTTAGTGCAATTCCTGAAACTCTTCCAAATATGGCAAGAAGATGAAATCTTCTGCTAGAGGAAGTGTCCCTAATGCTTTGGAGAGGAATACCTTCAACTTGGAAAAGGGAGGTCTATAACCTGTGGTGGTTTAAGGATGACCACCGACTCTGGAATGATTAATGCAATTCCTAGAACTCTTTCAAAACTGGCAAGAAGTTGAAGTCTTCTGCTAGAGGAAGTGTCCCCAATTATTTGAAGAGGGGGAAGATCAACCTGAAAAGGGAGGTCTCAACCCCTCATAGATGGTTTAAGGCTGACCACCAACCAAAGGCATGCTTAGGGGCATCTCTGTCTCTGGCTACAACTTTGAATTAGGTAGCAGGTTCAGGTTGTGGCTCAGGCTCGCTTGATGTGGTTTTGAAGCTTGTATATGACCATCACTTCCCCCCTTGTCAGATACAAGATGAGAATATGGATAAAACTCAACTGCAATATTATTCATTACTCTAGAACAAGTTCTGACATATGACTGAAATATCTTCTTGGTTGTTGAAGTCCATTTCCAAGTAGCGATATATCCATGATAAATCTTTGTTATTGTAGGAGGCTTGTTTTTGAAGCATGTGCTTGAAGAATGAGTGGTTTTATGATAGTGCTCACATTGATGAAGATAAAAAACAGTGATCTTTCATATGGCCAACTCTGTCACAATGTTGGCATTTAACATTATGTTGTGGCTACTGTGGAAGAGGAGCAGGATTTGGAACAACTGAAGATGAATTGTCATAAAGAAATCCAACACCCTGAAATTAGATGGGTTGTGAATAATATAGAATATGAAAGGACACATCCTTGTCATATCCAAGACTGGTTCTGTTTCTGTTATTGAAAATCTCTTCCCAAGGTCTGATGATGGGCTTGGGAAGTGTATGTTGAATGTCCACATCTTTCTACACATCTTCTCCTGAAATGGGTATTGTATCTGCAATTTCTTATTGTTGGTGGGAGTATGTCTCAATATTATGAACAAAAATAGGTTAAAATGATGTCTATTATGTTGTATCTCTTCTTGTTTGAATTGAGATTCGAGTTGTAGAAACTCGATATTTTCTTGAGCATCATGTAGACATGTTTGAATGACGGCAAGAGTGGTATTTCTGATTTTGACTGTGTCTTCATACACAACAGTGGAGAGTATAAGACTATCTATAAACTTTAATAACTGAGTAATTTTATCCATTTAGTTAACAAATCACACTCAACAATTGAGGAGAGTGTTAGTTTGAACTGAAAATGAACCTTTTTAAGTCATATATGAAAGAGCAATAAAAGACCAAATGCACATTGTTGTAGCAGATTCTCTATCTAGTTGTTCAACTGCTTCTTTAATTGGATAATTGATAAGTCTCAAATGACCAGGTCTTTAGAGTATTTCAACTAGACAAGTGTTTACATTATCATCCCTTTAAAGTTGATTTCAAATATGTGAGATATTTATCTCCCTTACATAGCCATACTGATTCACCATTTTTGGTTTATTTTGTCCATCCTTGTCATCTTTGTTTGGTGAAGGACTTGGAGCAGAGGAATGGAAACCTATCTAGATATTGGCCAATGAATTCCCCAACGATCGAAGGAGATCAAAGAGTACAACCAAGACCTCCGCAACAACCTGGAGAAAGATATTCACAATAGTCTCGAGGTATGTAATTGTCGTGTTGGCCAAGTTGGGGATCTCGCGAACTTCATGTAAAGATGTAAAATGCTCGTGTTATATCTTATCCTTCAAAGAATTTATATGAAATGCCTTATCATCTTTTGTTCGCCCAAAAACTATCAATAAAAGGTTTCTAATTCTTTCAACCTCAAACCTCATTGTCCCTTTTTCACTTGTATTTTAGTGACACTACGTCATCTTTTGGTCAAGTCGAATTTACATCGCTTAATGCATTCATATTCAAACCAGTCAATGCACACAATACTTCCTTCAGGGTAGGTTTTAATCAACCAACCATTCCAACACCAAGTCAACTCTTAAAGAATTTGGGGTACTGCGTATTTGTTCCAATAAATCTTCCTACGTGTTCACGCAATCCATCAAAGAATAAAGCATGAAGCCCTTAGTTTGCAATGCCTGCAACTCATTCAAAATAAAAATTACGAACCTCGGCAGGTGGCATTTTCATTGATATCAGTGCAAACTGGGATTGTACAACGCAAATTGAATTGTAGTGCTATAGTAGCCTCAGGTTCAGGTTTTACAAGCCAGGTGGTCACATGTATAGTTCAGTCAACCTTGTAAACAACTATCATTCTAAACAAGTAACAGAAAAAAACATAGCCCAAGACAACCTATACTCCAACAAAGAACAACATATGGAAGGTGGACAACGTAACTGTTATGAAAACGTAAGTGTGAGTATTATGGGCAAGAGTTATATATAACGTGGTAGAGTTATATTATAACGTGAGTGTGATGTCGCAACAGAGAGCCACGAGGTATGAGGAAGCGGTATGGGAGATGATATAACCAACATCAAACATAGACTACGATTGTTGGGCCATACAATAGTAACTGGGAGGTATATATATGCAACGATGGCGTAGGTATATATTACACTGGGATTCAAGAGGTAATATAACAGTGAAAGCGAGTTGGTTTTAGTATAAACTGTGGTATAAAAAATGTATTGGAAGCGAGGAGGAGGAGGATACCACTGTGAGGTGGTATATGGACAATGTGACTGCATTGAGTGTCAGACCAGAAGGTTATATACCATGTTAGGCCAACGTTATATCTATTATGCAAAGATAGACCAACTTTATATATGTTATGCAACAGACAAGCCAACGTGGAGGTGTTGCGGGTTATATATTAAAAACCGATATGGGAAGGGTGGTATCACATTGAGCAACGAGTATCACAATCACGATACCAGTGTTATACCATTCAACCTAGAGTAGTGTTATGTCAGTTCGCGGGGAGTGGGAGGGAGAAACTGGTGGTGTGAGGAGCGGCGTTATTAAGGGGTGAGTGATGTTGTATATGGTCTGGGCAATGGAGGGTGGTATAACCAGGCGGGTTATACAACAAAGAAACCGAAAGTTATATGTAACAAACCAACGACGATTTTGCAGCGTTATACTGTGATATATATAGGCCAAAGACAATGTAACAATGTGAGGACATCATAACTAGTGAGGTGGTATGTAACTCAATGTATATATAATATAGTGACAGTCACGGTAATACCACCACTGAACTCAATGTAATACATGGTCACAGTCACGGTAATACCTCCACTGAACTCAATGTAATACATGGTCACAGTCACGGTAATACTACCACTGAACTCAATGTAATACACGATCGCAGTCACGGTATATAACATACCATTCGTGTGGTCACAATCACAATGCTTTGGCTTCAACGCACCATCGTTCAACTGTTCTCAGATTACCACAACTCCTCCAGGTAGCAAACCTCTGACACCCTCATGTGTTCAACATCTCCAGGCATCAAACTCTAAATGGGAGCAGAAAAATGGCAAAATACAAGAGTTACAAGTCTAAAATGGGACTTGTGCTTTGATATCTTGTTAAACACAACAATGGCGAAGACATGAGATATGGAAGATCAACCTTGAATACATTATTATTCACAACAATACATATTTATACAAGTCTAGTGACCCTTGGTTTCATATTCTAAGTGGTCTCTTGGACTCCCTTTGACTGTTCAGCTTCCACACCAACCCCATAGAGGATTAGGTGTCCAACAAGGGGTAATAATGAATAGATGATTGTTCATTTACTTTTATGAGTTCAAATAGTCATGTACCAGACAATATTGTCATGTTTAAGGAGTCTAAAAAGGGTGTAAAGAAAACTCCTTGTTCCACTTTTTTGTAAGTTTTAACATGTTCAAAAAAGTGATAAAAATATACTCAACACCAAAATGATTTGTTTTCATAAATAACATGTGCTCAACACACTTAAACTCAAAAATCATCATCACTGCTAAAAAATATAGTCAAAAACATTATAAATTTGGATTTTAAAGGCTAATAGGCAAAAAATAATATGTTAATAGGCCTAAAAACTTATAAAAACCTTCTTTTTTTTTTTTCACCATTTCTGTGTTTTTTTATACCCTTTGAGAATCATAGAGAGCATTTTTCACCAAGAAATTCAAAGGCAGATTTGGGCAAACTATTGGACGAAATTGTGAGGCGTCTTTTTCAGGTAAATCATCTTTATGATGTCTTCATTTTCATGGTTTTTATTTCGCTTTTGGCCGTGTATTTAGGTTTTTTGGGGAGGGTTTTCAAACAGAAAACTGCATTCGATCTGCGTAGTTCACCCTTGTCGGGCCTTCACACTTCAAATGAGTTTTTCACACTAAAAATCATGATGTGCATAGTTTCTAAGGCTAGAACTGCACACATACACACTGTTTCTTTCAATCGGTTGCGCACAACGCCAGGGGAATACATTTTTTAATAGAAAATGCCCAAATTACTTGCAAAATTTTACCATAATATTTTCTTATGGTCCTCCATGTTTGTTTGCAGGGTTTTGAGCCACAAAAATGGAGTGGAGAGAGCGTGAACACGAAGAACAAGACATAGTTGCTCTGAACCATCCAGAGACCATACAAGCATTGACAAACTGTGGCTTGTACAAGTTTTTCACTATTTCGGGCATGAAGGCCCCACTAGACTTGCTGGAGTGGATAGTGGGCAAGTGGAATGTACAAGAATAATGCTTCATAATTGGAGACCATAGGCTAATTATTAATGCTGATGACATTTACTCTTATCTGGGCTCCCATGTCGTGGGGTGGAAATTTATGTGTATGGATATAGGCGAGGTGGCGAAACAAATGCCACCTATTTGATACAACATTGCACTCCAAGAGCTACTCTCAAATATGAGATAACTAACATCAAAACCATAGTGAGGCTTCCTTTGAAAGCCACTGGGTTCACTATTGCACGACTATGCGGAAGTGCAGCTCTTCACTTGCTTACAAAGGCTTAGATGCAATCATTGTAGAGTGTTTGCAACCTACAATAGTCAATTGGTGCAATGCAGTGGTTGCCAATCTGAAAGGGCAACTAACTAGAGTAAAAACCAACAAACTCAAGAATTTTGGGTATGGTGCCTTTGTCATCTCATTTTCTCAGGAGTGGATCCCTCTTCTCGCTCCACATGTAGGTATAAAGAGAGGAGGACCTCAGGACCCTCGCATGCTGAAATGGATCACACTGATGGCACGCCACGAAGGTGGTGAAGGGCCAACGATCTAGTATACTACTAATTTCTTTGGGTGGTTGGAAAATCAAATCATCATGGTTGAAAATTTTCCATACACATGCATGGATTAAACAGGTGATCCAGATATGCCACTGCTAGTTGGGATGCAGTGGCATGATCTAGGTAAAAACTACACACTTTGGTTGTTTTTGATTTTTTGAATTTTTTTTGTTGTTTTTTTGGCATCCAAAACTGATTGTCCAAAATGATCATGTAGATGTGGCCTCGGTTAGATAGGCAGGGTTACATAGATATGTTAGATGCGGTGAGCAGTCAGTGGCTCCTACAGTGCAGAACTCGGATGCGGTAGAGGCATTGGCTGAGTTGGAGCACAACCTTGAGAGGTTGACTCTAGACATCTCGGATGTTGGGATTGATCACTTGCCTCTCCATTATCAGAGGCACACTGTGGGGTTCCGGGACCTATTGGTTGCTTGCTACGATGAGTAGCTCACGCTGTTGTTTGCTACCATGATCATCATGCATAGCCACTAGTATTAGGGCTAGACTTTTTCTTTTTGATGGTGTATCGACATGTCCAGATAATAAAGGCCATGAAGCCTCATGTCTTTGGATGACATTTTTGTAAAAACCACACTTTTTACAAACATTTATCTAATGAAAGTTACTACTTCTATTTCAGTCTATCTTGTACAATATATGGATGAATATTGCTTTTGATTTCTTATAGATGTTTGACAAATGCCAATTTAACACATAATTAGCCAATGCATCAGTTAACATTTTTAAACTTCTCAGAATGTGTTGATACTCGATATAATCATATTCTCTTTCCAAGAGACAAACCTGCAAAAAAAATCTTAACATTGAAGCACTTCTAGCTGAATAAACACCATTCAATTGTAATACTATGAGTTGAGAATCTAACCTAATGATCAATCGATGAATTCCACATGAAATGGCATCAGATAATAGCTTAATCAATGCGCTATAGCTACAATATTATTTGTTGTTCGAACAAGGCATACCCCATGAATAGAAACTAACTCATCTATGGGCAAATAAATGACCCAGGCTGTGGAAGATAAATTCTGAGTGCTACGAGTAGCACCATAAGCAAAGCCAATGTAAGTTTGAGGGAGCATCAACATCTACAAATCAAGTGTAACACAAGATAAGCAGGAGAAGTAGCAGAAAATCGCAAAAAGCTGCTAAAAATTGCCACACACAAAATATGGTACAACAATATACAAATTCTTCACTGAGCAATCTAAACATAATATTTCTTTAGGTAAAGACCATTTCTGGTCTTTCTCAAAGGAATTTCATTATAATTAATTAGATCATGGGCCCCTTTTGCCAATGCACGTTTTACAATATAAGGGCCATGCCACATGGGCTCGAATTTACCAGTGCCTAACTTATTGTGCTCTTGATCATAGACCAAGACTAAATACCCTTATGAATATGAACAAGGTTTTACATTTTGATCATACTGTGCCTTAACTCGTTTCTTTTGGGCCTCACTAGCTAATGCAACATCACGACAAGTCTCATTAAGCACATGAAAATTTCTTCCTCAATAGAAGTGGCTGGTAACAATTCAATTGCTAGTTTCAAAGACAATATTTCACATTCAATAGGTAAAATTGCTTCCATGTTGTAAACAAGCTCGAAAGGAGTAAAACCAATGGAAGTTTTTGTTGTGGTACGATATGCCCACAAGGTTGGAAAAAGCATTAGATGCCAACATCGTTTATGAATCCAAATAATCTATTTATTCATGGTGGTTGAAACCTTGTTAATGACTTCTACTTTGCAATTCGCTTGTGGGTAATATGGAGTAGAATTGTCATGACGTAGGCCTATCTTCGTAGTAAGATCGATCATCATAAAGTTTCGAAAATGGCTACCATGGTCCATGACGATGGCTTATGGAATTCCAAATATAGCAATCACATGATCAAATATGAAAATGGATGTTGTTTTGCCATCATCCTTATATGTAGGCATCATTTCAACCCATTTTGTAAAATAATCTACCGCAAGGATAACGTACCCATGCCCCTCATCCAAGTGAGGGTTACATGTAAGGAAATTGATGCCCCATTTAGTGAAAGGACCAACAAAAATGATTGGGTGAAGAGGAGTTGGGTGTGCACGCATTTTTTTATCATAAATCTGAAAATTGTGGCATTTCCATACCGCAATTACATAGTCTTTGAACATAGAAGGCCAGAAATAACCCATGTTCAGGATCTTTTGAGCAGTGGAAAACCCTGACATATGACCTCCACAAGCTCTAGAATGGCAGTCAATGCCTTTTCGGCTTCCTCATGAGTTAAACACCGTCTGAAGATGGAATTGGCACCACGACCATAAAGTGTATCTCCAACAATATTGTATTGTTGGGATTGGTATTAGATACGATGACGATAAGTTTGATTGAAATGTCTGGGTCTAAAGATAAATGATAATATCTCCATACCAAGGGTCTAAAGTAATGATAAGAAAGAGAGATGTGCCTGGAAGAGAATCCTCTACCACAGTTCTTGTCTCAATATGGGGAAAGTCACATAATAATTCAACAAATGCTAGTGATTTCTTATATTTAAATTTTATGAATTCCAAATTGAATTCCTATAGGATAACTATCCATTTGGAATACTTCCCCCCTAGCAATTGTCTCATAAGAATGTGAACCATGGGGTTGCAATTGGAAATCACAGTAGTTTTGCGCAAGAGAATGTAGTGGCGAAATCGTAGGACAACTTGAATGGCTGCAAGGCCAATTTCTCCAAATGTGCATGTTTTGCTTAAGTTTTGGTTATATTTCTTAGTAATATATCAAATGCTCTTTGTTCAATTCATCTTCTTGAACTAAAACCATGACAATAGTGACATGAGATGCAACTAAGTATAAAAAGTAGTCTTGATGATAATTGAGAGGATGCAACAATAATGTATGGGTCTGTTATCACTCCAAGAAACTCTCCTAGGTTGTAGCTCGGAGATGCCTGGTAACATATAATCTTCAATATTGTTCTCTGAACTATTGGAATAAATGATGGTTTGGATCAAGTTAGATAACCATTTCAGCTCTATTCTCACTCAA